>BQNB010006788.1:0-19822 GCA_026074375.1 Tanacetum coccineum | reverse complement strand
AAAATAAAAATTAATGGCCCGTAACAATACGCGAAAAATTAACGCCCCGCAGCAACGCGCGGGTAATTTTGCTTGTTTAAATAGAAAAGCATCACTACCGATTAATTTATGTATGATAACTTGAGACGAAGCAGAAATCAAATAAGCTCATAAGCTGATATAAGCCAAAACAAACACTCACTCACTGCTTATTCTCAGGAAATGCTGAAAACAAACAGTATAGGGTATTTGATAATCGTAAAGAGTAAAAAAAGCCCAAACTAGTTGAGTTTCTGCTTGCTAACATCGTAAATTGTGAAAACCCCCTTCGAAAATAATAAAGATTGAATGATGATTATATGCGTTTAGTAATTGAAAAGTAGAAAGAGAGATGGGAGATAATAATTATTCTTCAGGATCAGGATGGAAGCATTATGCAGCAGGATTAGTCTCTGGTGTTTCCATGGTTATTGTTGGTCATCCTTTTGATACTGTCAAGGTCTTCATTCTTCTTCATTCACATCCATCTTTTTATTCTTTCATTCTTTTTATTTATTAAACCAACCACATTCTTCTTCTTCTTATATGTAGTCATTTCTAATTTGGGGATTATAAATTAAAAAAAATTACAGTAATGCGTACCACGTATTGCACTTCTTTGTACCTTTTAGATAGTGATGCTCATGTCTTGCCGCCTTGGGAGGGGTAGGCGGGTTTAGGGAGGCTAGGGGAAGTGGTAGATTAAGGTGGGAAGATGGAACGTAGGGTGTTTGACTAGAAAGCTTCAAAGCTCTCTGAGCTTGACGATGTCTTGGGGAGACATAGCGTGTTTCCAGGAGACTAAATGGAAGGGGTCTAGTACGAGGGACGAATGCGACTACAAGCTTTGGTACTCTAGGACAGCGAGAAACGGAGTTGGTGTCGTTTTGGCGGCGGGTCTTAAGGATAATGTAGTGCAAGTGAACACGAGTAGCGATAGGATCATGACAATCACATTGGTTATTGATAGAGACCGTTAGCTTTAGGTATTCCCTTGACGAGCTCGTGAGGGAGTGCCCGTCACACTAGCGAGTGATTATAAGGGGTGATTTGAACGGTCATATAGGAGATGCAGCGGATGGATACGCGGGGGTTCTCATAGGGTTTGCCATGGAGTTAGAAATGATGAAAGACGCTCGATATTAGAGTTTACTACTCCTCATGACTTGGTTGTAGCAATTTCTTTCTTCAAGAAGAGAGATGCTTACTTAATTACTTTCTAAGTGAGGACACCACACCCAAATCGACTATTTGTTGGTGCGCAAAGGAAACCTTAGAGCATGCAAGGACTGTTGGGTCAAGCGAACAAGGTGGAAGTGGTGGAATTGAGAATACTAAGGTGGGCTTGTGGCAAAACCATGTTTGACATGATTTCGAACAGAGATATTAGTGCAAAACTTGAAGTCGAAACTATAATCTCCAAGATGGGGGAAGGAAGGTAGAGGTTATTTTGACATGTGGCCACAATCAGCGCGCCAGTAAGAAGTGTTGAAGCTCTAATAGTCGACGACTTAAGGAAAAGGGGTAGACCAAAACTTAGGTGGAAGGATAGACTTAAGCAGGACATGTATGAGCTTCTATTGTCCGAGGACATGACCTCAGATACGAATGCGTGGAGAGATATGATTAGATTATGCGTGGAGAGATACGAATGTTTGAGGGTATGAGGCAGTTATTGCGTTTAGGCTTTAAAGGCGCCTCTTAGTAGCCTTGTGACTTGCATATTAAAATATAGTGTCTCATAACTAGTTCCCTTTAGGCTTATTAGGCGTTAAATAGCCTCTCATGTTCTTTTTGCTTTGCCGTTAGGCTTAGATCCCCATAGCGTTTTCCGACTCTTTCTCAAATTCGATAAATGTTGGTTGATCGTATATTTCATTAGATTATTCAGAGTATCCTTTCCTATTTGATCCTTTTGAGTCTTCGGGGATGGGGATACAAATAGGCGCCCTACTTTGATCTTCGTTGCTCACATTGGTCTTGGTTATTTGCCTTTAGCCCCTTTTTCTTTGCTAGCGTTTTTCTATGTGCCCTTGCACTTTTGCATTTTTACGTTTATGCTTGTTTGTTTATGCTCGTGTTCCCCTTGCCTCTATAGCGCTTTATCTTTTCTATATACTGTGTGTACTGTTGCGGCATATGCTTTTATTTGTTTATGTCCTTTTTTCTCCTTAGTTCTTTTGATGGTATTTTGCCTATTAGCTTTGTATGCTTGTTTGATTGCTTTTCGTCTTATGTCTTTTAGACTCCTTATGCTTGTTATTGCATGTGTTGCAAAACATGAAGAGAGAACCAAACTAAAGTGACTCGGTTCGGTTCAATTTATACAGTTTAGGTGTGTTTTTCTCAGTTTTGGCTCAAACCGAAACGGAAAATCATAAATATGTAGAACCAAGAACCGATTATGGTCGGTTCAGTTTCGGTCGGACCGCTTTGACTCGGTTTTCGGTTTGGTTCGAAGTTTTGCTCAACCCTACTTTTTTGGTTTATCCTGGGGTAGGGGTAGGACATACCCTGCCCCGGCAGGATTGGGTATGTTGTTGTACAACTTACCATAAAGTTCTACTCTCCGAATTGTTCACATGGTTCTGTCGGTATTACCTTCTGTAGTTTACGCAAGTTTAAATTTTATCGTTGTGATTGGCCCGAGCTATTCTTATTTTTTGACAAGCTCTTTGGTCTTTAGGATGCCGTTAAAGTAATATGGTGAAGAGTACTACTTATGTCCTGCAAACGCTTATCAAAACCTTTACATGGCTTCTAGTAGGCCTTGAGCGTCAACCTAGTTTCATCCATCTTAGGTCTTCTCTTTCACTACGACAATGTGATTGCGCGTGCAAACCTTCTATTAGTATCAATTAAAGAGTCATTAAGCCCCCCTACACATCCATCACTATATCTATCAAGTTATCAAAGTAAATGGTTTCTGAAGCTCATCATATTTGATTAGAATCCTTTAGTCCTCATCTTTCTTTTTATGCATGTGACGCGTCTCACGCATATAGCTTTACTTTTCTTTTCTTTTCTTTTTTTTGTAATTTTTCCTCTCATTTATAGTTTCGATATTTCTTCAGATGCTTAAAAGGGCTTCTTTTTACTCGCCCTCCTAGCTTCGTCATTGGCTTTTCTTTGCTTCTCTATATTCTCAACACTCTTGCAATCATTTGAGAGTTTATGTCCTTAACAAACTTTTTTACTTTGTCGTTTCTCTAGTTTTTGTAATCAGCAATAATCCTTAAATCAACTATCCTAATCTAGTAGATCTATATTTCATTCTATTGTGGTTCATATCTTATATATCTGTTTGTTACCTTAGATGATTGGATGTATCTTTCATACATCATGCTGTGTTCATTTTGTTATATGTCTCTCTTGGTGTACCAAAGACTCTCTTATTATTACATTGTGTATCAACAAAGAAATTCACTTTGTCAAGCAGAACTTATTACTATAATTAACATTAGCTACATCTTTCTTACCTAATGTGTCTAATCCAATTCACATTGTTTAGTGCCTTGGATCTTAATGTTTTAATATATGATATCTTCTTTTGTCAGGTAAAGCTTCAAAAACACAATACTGAAGCTAGTGGATACAAGTACAGAAATGGATTGCACTGCGCAACTAGGATATTGAAGACTGAAGGAGTATGTTGCTGAACTTGTCTGACTTCTAAAAAGCCATTTAATACATATTGAAAGCCATTTTGCAGCATAATGCTGATAGGGTCTACGTTCTTTGTGAAATAGATTGTAGTTGTCATAAATCTGTTGCATTATGCTTCTTGTGTAACTTGAGTATTTTATTGCTGTAACTTGAGTAGAAGTGGCAAAATGAGTGGGTTGGGTATCAGGTGAAACCAAGTAAAAATTTAGGATAGGTCAAACGGGTGGGTTTGGGATGTGCTGTCACTTTTACATCCTTTTTTTTCTTCGTATATTGTTTGTATACTAAATATGATTACATTCATTCTTGTATTTAAAACTTGATATAAGTTTCCCATTTGTTTTGGCTCTACTGTGTGTCCAAAAACGTAAATTGTTTATCTGAAGGTCAAAATTTTAGTCTTATTCTAACTATCTTATAAGGATGAACCGAGATATTGATAGTTTAATGATTAACACGTTGTAATTGCACTTTACACATGTTAATTACTTCTTAATGCAATTAATCCTTTTTTAGCTGCTCATGTGATGAGGAAATAAAATGGGGGAGGGGGATATTTTGTTTATGATCTTTTACTAATAGTAAGTGGCCTTTTACAGGTAAGAGGACTGTACCAAGGTGCAACACCGTCTTTTTTGGGAATGGCATTTGAAAGTTCACTTGTTTTTGGCATCTACTCCCAAACAAAGCAAGCATTGCAGGTCTTAAAATAGTACCAAACTTGATTTTCTTCTACATTTCCCAAAGTTATATGCTTTGTATATGATGTTACATTTTCTCTGTTTAAGGGAGTTGATCTTAATAAGAAGCCTCCTCCCCACATAATAATACCGTCAGCAGCTTTTGCTGGATCGATTATCAGCTTTATTTTGTGTCCATCGGAGCTGGTGAAGGTAAAAATGTTGTTATTTGAACTCTGGTCTCTGTGATTCTTGAATTATTCGTGACACTGTGTCTCCAGTGTAGGATGCAAATTCAAGGTACGGATTCTGTGGTTCCAAGCTATCGCAAATACAGTGGTCCTCTTAACTGTGCGATTGAAACAGTAAAAACTGATGGGGTAAGAAATCCATGCTAATTGTTTAATCCAGAGGTGATAATCCTGACCTGTTAAATATGAATGATGCGATTGTAGCTATTTTAATAATTCAAGTGGGTCAAATGGGTAAATTAAGAATGTTGGTCTAAAAAGGTAAGATGTCAAACTGTTTGAAAGTTGGCCAACATGTGTCATTAATGCCTAAAATCTTCTAAATTGCTTATTTGACATTTTGATAATATTGAAAAGAAAAAAAAAGTGTGTTTCGACCAATCTAATTTGACCCGGAGCGCGAGAGATACCCGGTTGGACCTGATACCTGCCCACCATTGATGTAACATCTGGTCGTATCAATTGAACTTGTGAACTTATGGGAAATCCTGGTCCAGGTTACTGGTCTCTTTAGAGGAGGTGTGGCGACATTGTTACGAGAATCTATTGGAAATGCCGTCTTTTTTAGTACTTATGAGTATTTGCGACATTCCTTGCATTCACAATTCAAAGGTACTTCATTCGATCACACAAATATGACTGATGTCGGGATTGGAATTGTGAGTGGTGGTCTAGGTGGTATAGCGGTACGTATATCATAATCAGAATCCTATTATTAATGAAAATTATCTGTGTATAATTTCTTTTTTCCATGATCTAGTAATTTGTGTCTTACTTTTCATGTTTGATTCCAGTATTGGTCTGTTGTTCTTCCCTTGGATGTTGCAAAAACTATAATTCAAACTTCACCGGACAAAAACTTGAGTAAAAATCCCATCAAGTTGCTGAAATCGGTAAGATAAGACCCTAACTCCCTCCTCAAGATAAATGAGAACTTTGCTTAGGATGTTAAACTGGTCAAATGTTAAATTAAAAAAGTTACTAAAGGAGGAACAGGTTAAATGTCTTGCATACTTGAATGTTTATAACCTCTAAATTGCTTTATGCGAAAAAATGGATACTGTATGTTGAATTAGATTTGATTATCATATTAGGTATAGTAATTGCTTTGATGCGAATCAATCTGCTCGATTATATTATTCCAGTAATAAGTAAAGAAAAACAGGAAGAAACAAAAACTTGATGGTGCCATTTTCGTGTCACAGGTTTCTCCCTAAACCAAAACGTTGACAAATATTTGGATAACCCCTCCTTATTCCTGCGACCATATATATAAGAAATCCCTAGCTTATAGAACAAGAAACAATAATAAAAGGAATTAAACATAAATAAGGAAATCCAATAAAACTTCCGGCCTATCAATTATTCAATAATTGCTCAGAACCCCCTTGGTTTTATGACGTCTCTGATAAGTCTTGTCATATCTTGTATCCTGAACTTGGTTTATGAAATGAAAAGATGACAACAGACCCTCTTGGCAATAGAAATTGAGGTTTTCCTGTAAGGTGAACGATCAAAATATTTTTGATCAGCAAGAAGGTGTTTTTATGGTGGATAAAGACTTACGAGAGTTATTATGATAGATTTACAGGAGGGCTGGGCTTAAAGGATGCTACGCAGGTTTAGGTCCTACTATTTCGAGGGCGTTCCCTGCTAATGCTGCTGCAATAGTAACATTTGAAACAGCTGCAAAAGCCTTAGGGATCGTACGTGACTGAAAACAGTCTGTCATTTCTTAAGCTGTTTTCAGTCATCAAGATTATATGGATGAGTCATCTGTTGCTAGCTGCAACTACGCTACTAATTTTAGGGGAGAATGGTTCACATTATTCTTGCAAGGGAATTGGTTCTTGTCGGAAATAATGCTGCAACTGGTGTATCAAACATTTTTACCAAAGGTTTTTGACACGTCTTCCATGGATTTCTATTTTGCCTCTTTTATTTATCAATGTAATTTTTCTACATCTCATTCTTGTTTTATAGAGCTCATTGATTGATAGGTCTAATCCTGTCTTCTTATTTTTGCTTTTGCATTTCTAGCTCCCCATATTTGTAAGTAACTTATCCCAGAAAATTTTGTGAATTACAATTCGTACCAAGTGCTATTTTCAATCGACTGGTAACTCGTTTCAAATGAAACCAGCTTCCAGATATAGATAGAGCAATGCATTTGTGGTGTAACCTACGAGTAATTATTAAGCATGGCGTAATATATAGTTTTAAAATCACATGTCCCACATTAATGATTAACAAAAACAGAAATGGATTCAATTTGTTACCCAGCCCATATTGACCCACATTTTGCCACCTACATAACTATCTGTTACTGCTTTCACCTGCAAGACTGCATTTACACTGTATACTTGTGTCCTTATATATATTAGGTCCTGCAAGACCCACTCGGATTGCATCTTCGTAAACCTTCTATCAAGGGGCTAGTTCTATGGTTTTCCATATGTTCCAGTAGAAGATTTGCCAATATGTTGTGATACTTGGAAAATGACCTTAAAATTCATTCCATTAAGTAACACAATAGTCGCCAAGACTTGAGATAAAATATACAAGACCCACAGTTACGTTCTCATATGCAAGACTGTCATAAAAATAAAATCCCGCATGAATACCATGTGCTCTACACAATCTAACCCAGAGATCACTGTAGACGCAAGTCTGCTTTTATGCATAATTAATGATGATCCCAATTTAACTAGCTTCAATAATCAACATGGAGGATGCTTAGGTCTAAACATGCCTAACCAGAGTCGATCCTTTAGCAATTAGTACATACCAGATATTACATATATCAAACTGTAAATTTCTAGCAGAAACTAAACCTGATTTCTACACTATTTTTCTACCAAAAGGACTTTGGCACAATGGTTCCAAACAAGATTCCAAGATCGCACCGTAAGAGTCTTTTGAAAAAAAAGTCACTATATACCATAAACATTGCAAACTATATACCATTTCCATTAAAAGAAATACCACTCTTTTCAAAATAACCAAAGAGGCATCCAAATTCACAACCCTAAGATACTACTCGTAACATATTCAGCACTAAATCATGTGTGCATGAACTTTCAATGACTTTTGAATAAAATTAGGGTCAAAAGAACCTCGATGCAAACAAAAAAGCTAGCCCAACTGGTTAACTCAGAAAGAGAACTCGACTTTTCAAACCATGCAACTCGAATTTTCTTTGCAAAACAAAAACCATCAGTCTTGTAAAAGTACAATAACTAAATAATTAAACCAAAGAAATTGGATTTCTGACTAAAACGTTTGAGCAAGGTATGGTTTTGTAAATTCTTTGCATTTAAATTTCCAATACTTTCTAAAACCACCCATTTTTAAATTTATAATTTCTTTTTTTCGCAATCTCAAAGGTAGATGGTAAATTTGCAATGAAAAATGATATGCAGTGATTCAAAAAGTCCACTCGATTTAAACCAGAGACACACAAGTAATTAACTAATGCTCACAACAGCTGCCTAAGTTCCTGGTTCTCTTTGCGTAATGATTTGATTTCTTGTATAAGCTCTGCCTGCGTATCCAGAATTGAGCTAATTGCATTTGACATTTCAATCTACATAAACAACCCATAATTAGTGGTGAAACTAACAGCATTGTAAATTATAACAAATACCCAAAGAAGCCAGAAATACAGACCTCCTGCAGATGAAATTGCCTTAAAACTTCGATATGAAGATTTCTAACATCTTCATGAATGGATTTCTGAAAAGAACCGAGAGCCTCATCAAGAGTCCCTTGAAATAGTTGAAGTGAAAAGGAAGATCCTTGCTGTGAATTAGGCTGCAAAGGTGTTCTCTGGGGTTGTGTATCCACACTCTGTTAAAAAAATAACTTATTAATGAAATAAAAATTATACTCGTATGTAAAAAGGAAAAGTTAAGGCACTTGAGCTGAGGCATGTCATCCCATAATATGGGATCATAGTAGGGGTGGCAAATGTAACCGATTACTTATGTTGATTCGGGTTATGTTATTGTTTTATCTCGTTAAAGTCAAACAGGTTCTATAAAAAGGTTCAGCTAAGAAGAAAACGGGCCAAGCCACTCAAAGAGAATTTTTAATGCATACTATGTTTCATTTAAGAAAGAGTAAATTGCATAAATCGTCCTTTAAGTTTGGCCAAATTGCATGTTTCGTCCCATACGTTGCCAAAGTGCAAGGATCGTCCCTGTGGGGAAACCTTTGGTGCAAGTATCGTCCCTTTGCAACAAAGGTTTCACCAAATGTTTCTCCATAGGGACGATACTTGCACCAAAGGTTTCCTCAGAGGGACGATCTTTGCACTTTCGTAACGTTTGGGACGAAACATGCAATTTGGCCAAACTTTAGGGACGATCTATGCAATTTACTCTTTAAGAAACAAATATATTATTGTCATTTTTGTAATCATACTTGGCACATTTTTTGTAGTCTAAAAGTTTTAGACAAAGTGTTTCGGGTCAACCGAACCTGTACATAATGGTACATTTTGACCCATTACCTGTCCCACCTGACCCGCCCATTTCACAGTCTGAGATGTTCATGGTGAAGAACCCATCAAAGGCAATTATAGTGTACTGATCTTACATTCATGGTTGGAGAAATTCTAGGTTCCGTGATAGAAGACATCTCATGCCTTGGTGAAAAGGTATTCAAAATCTCTTCTCTTGTTTCAGCTCCCGTTTTCTTTGTTTTAGGGGAGCCCACAGCATTGGATGTCGCATCACTGAAGGATAGATTGGTGCTTATCCTCTCAGCATAGCTTGAAAACTTTCTTGGTTGGGTTGATGTTAGTCCTGGAGATTCTATCTTACTTTTCATACTAAGTGAAAGAGATGTAGAAGAAAACGGGACTTCAGGATATGATAAAGGACTCTCTTGATTAGAAGAGTTGTCCCTGACGCGAAAACTAATTGCTGCCTGGCTTGAAGGCAAACTAGGATCTTGAAGCCCAGTCATCATGGATCCCGAAGGTAAACTTAAAGAAGATGACAATGTTGCAAAGCGCGAAGGTAGTGTCCCTTGCTGACGTGAACGGAAAATTTTATCTGATGCTCTCTCACCGCCCCAATTTTCTGGAGGTGTAACAGAAGACGGTTCATCGGTCTTTGAAGATAAATGAGAAGATGCTGGCTGAGAGACAGGAGTGCGGTTATCATCCTGAGAGGTTAAGAATACAGTTCATCAATATTCAATGTAGCTAAATTGCATGATTTTGTTGGTTAAAAGGGCTATTAACAAATTGCATAAGAAAAGGAACAAACTTGGACTCATAATGTAGGTGAGCATACTTTTATTTCACCCAATAAAAGACAACTTTCAAAAATCTAAGGAACAGGACTACAATTCTAAAAGCTTTCACTGAGGCTAATATGAGTATATGACCAGATATGCAGTCAAAATGATGAAATGGCAGTTGACATGTTTTTAACTTTGACCATGTTGACCTTTTTGCTGATGTTGCCGTCTGAAAATTGGCCAACTTACAAAATTACCCTCAATGAAAACTTGGCAGACAGTTTGAGCCTTTTTATGAGCGAAAACGAAGTTGATGAAATTTAACCAAAGTTGGTTTGTTTTTTTAGCAATTTTCTATAGCAAACATCCACCGACTTATTTATCAACTACACTGCATAACTTAATATCTAAAAAAAGTATCAGAACGATTAATGAATATGGACGACTAGCAAACCTGCAATGTACTTGAGGGAGGTTTCCAGTCAAAACTTGACTGAGGATCACTGCCAACATCCATTACTACAGGAAATCTTCTAGATGAAGGAAACAACAAAGAAGTCTTCTCAAGGAATTTATCAAAAGACGGGGTGATTGGTTGAACATCCTGAATGGGAGAAAACACGTCCATGTCATCTTTGTAATTAAAAGCACGTGGAGCATGCAATCTAGACAATCCACTATTCCTTAGAGAGTTTCTCATTGGTGTTTCTTCTGCATAGTAAGCATTGCACTAGTGGTTTGCTGAGGTGGCAGACCTCTGGGGAGGGTCCTACACGACAGAATTACGGAGCCCAGCAATCGAAAGAAATAGATGTTGTGGCTGAAGATGAGGGGTCAGGCTTTTAACAACTGAGTCATCTACAGTACCTCCCATGAGAGCCGTATCTGGTGTGCAACTTTTTTCATTTACATGTATGGGTTTTGATCTTTGCCAGCTTAAGCTTGTGACAGCCTGATGTAAACACAATATGTGAAAAAATTGTAAAACACTAAAAATACTTTCCATTCAGCTAATTTAACAATATAGGGAGAGAGTATTACCTCAGAATTTGCATAAGCACGAAGAACAGTAAACGGTTGTGGCTTTGCACGGACATCATAAAATACCACTTGTCCAGTAGTTGTTCCAGCTGCTAGCGTGTTTCCATCTTCTCGAAATGCCACTGAGGAAAAAGGTGCCTCATAAGGAATGCAAAATGAGGGTCTTCTTGATCCTGAGTCGAAAGTGTATAGTTTTTTGTCAAGTCCCACACTGGCAATCATCTGCAAAAGCCAAAACTTTATAAGATACTATATCTTATAAATCCCTGAAAATTTTACTTTCTCATTGCTTTCTATAACTAAACAGGTAGACTACAGAAGTTACACGAAACCTTCTCATTGGATGGTGAGAAACTAATGCCTGCAGTTGGCGCAGAATGCTGCTTTAACCAAGAAACCTGCATGCCGAAATCAAATCATATGAGATTCTTTGTGTAATAAGCCATCACAAATATACATTTGAAATATGATTTAGAAACCTACAAATATGTCCACATAAACCGTGTAAAAACTAGGACTTGACTTTTTATTCCTAGCCTCCACTCATCTCCATCATTATTTCCTATTTAATCATACCCTTGTACTCTGTTTTCTTATGTGGTGTCTCTTTGGACTGTTGCTTCTTGAGCAACAATGTATCATAAAGCATATTGTTCATATATCCATGGGACATGGCATTCAAAAAGGCTTGATTAACAAGTACTTTCATGAAATATATTAGTAGGGATGAGCATATACCCCAAAATACTAATACCTTATAGAAACATACCGACCGAACACTACTCGGTACCAGTACCGGTATAGTAATTTTTGGCTTGAAAACTTTTGGTGTATTCGGTATAAAATACCGCAAAATACAGAGTATAACGAATAAACCTCTAAGGCTCTGATCCATTTGATAAAATAGATGTATCATCAGAAGCATTTGATAAAATAGTGTGTCTGTGACTAAAATGAGAATGTTGTCACCATTGAACAATATGGGTTCTTCTAAAATGTTTAATGGTGACTACATATCGGCTACAACGATATACAAGTTTCTGGACATCCCAAAACTGACAATCAAAATGTGAAGAAGAATTATACGAAAGCAAATATAGTAATCTACAATTATTTGTTTGACTAACGGTGGTCATATTCTAGTAGTAAATGAAGTTTTTGCTACACTCTTTTCGCTTCGATTTAATGATATCAAAGAATCTAGTAAGCCATATTTGCATACCATACTTATACTAATACTAATACCTACAGACAAGGTGAACTTAACAAAGTCATCATCTCCCCTTGATCCTAGAGTATTTGCATCCTGTAAAGTGGATTATGGGTTGGCAAGCAAGTCTTTACGAATTTGATTACTTATTAGACAAGGTTGGGTCATTACTCATTAAACTCCCTCAAATGCTAAATTTCTGATAAAATGTGTTTTTTTTAACTTTCGGTATTGCGCTGGAAATACCGGTAAATACCGGGGTAACGAATCGGTCCGGTACCGAAAAGGTATTTCGGTACGCTATTCAGTAGCCAGAAATGTCCCAAAAAAAATTCGATAGACTCCAAACCGGTACCATTTGGTACCGGTATAGTACCATGCTCATCCCTATATATTAGTATGGGTATGAATACTTTGATGATGTTAGTTTGTTACCTAGTTGTCTATACTCAAACCTATGCATGCTGCACCTGAACTTTAGTATTCTAAAAAATGTAGAACTCGCACCTACTGCTGTAGTTCCTATGTTCACTGGAAAGCTGGCATTTCAATAAATGACTGCACGTCAAAATCGTAAAGCTAATAAAGCATACAGCTGCACATAGCCAATTAATGTGTAAATATCAAAATTGCATACATGTTATATGGTAGATGTGTTTGGTATAGATCATAAAGCTCATCACGAGTATTTATCACATCGTGCAGAAAGTTGAACAGTATTACAAAAGAGATGAACTTAAAGGGTCAAAACAGCTAGTGGGATAAAGTTTCATCTATATATAATTTTCATCATACGGACCTTTGGGTTGCGACCAGTTGTGTCCCACAGATGAACAGACCCGTCATCACCAGCTGTCACTAAAAGATGCCTGCTAGTCCGTGAATAATCAAGCACCCTCAAGACCTGAGCTCGAACCATCAGACAAACATCTACCACATCAGAAAACCAAAATATATAAATTACGAACACCAATAAGAACTAAGATTCTTAATGGGTTCCTGATAGCTCATAGCTAAAAGTAAACCCAGAAAACACACCTGCCCGTTAGGATCCTTCAGTTCAGTAGCCCTTGCACCCGATGCAAGGTTGTGAATTATAAGATCACCGCTCAGACTAATGGAAGCCAAATGTTCATCTTTGCAATTGTATTTCACATCTGTTATCGTATCTATATGACCCTTTAACCACTTTATACACCTCCTCCTTTGCAAATCCCATATTCTCACAACTTGACCACTTCCTCCGGAACAAATGTAACGAGATGCTTTTGTACTAAAGTTGATAGTGAATATAGACTCCTGCAAAGTATTTACATGTATACTATGTCTAATTAATTCAGCGCATTTTTGATAAATTGATCAGCTGAAATCACAAAGAAGCGGCAAGCTTAAATATCACCATTTCCTCATCCATAGGTTATCTTATTATGAGAAACAAACGAGACCAGAGCACAGAATGTAAAATACATATAAGGCTGTTCACATAACTGGGAGGTAGTGAAGGTGATGCCATCCAAAGAAGATTAAACGCTTCCTAGCTTCACGGTTACACAGAAGTGCAACGTAAATAAAACTAACTACTAGGTCTTCCCAAATGCATAATGCTAAACGTCCAGCAAAAAAACAAATTCAGGCTAGAGTAAATTGCAAATTCGTCCCTGTGGTATGTTCATATTGCTGAATTAGTCCCTACCTTTTCGAAAATGCAGGCGTTGTCCATGTGAGAAACTATTGGTGCGGATATTGTCCTTGCACCAAACTGAAATGACTAAAATGCCCCCAAAGTAAAATGACTATATCTCACCGAAGGTAAGGACATTTTAGACATTTCACTTTGAGGCGGGGGCGATTCTCGCACCAAATGTTTCTCGCTGGGACACTTGCACTTTCAAAAAGATAGGGATTGTGATTGCGATTTGAACATACTACACGGACAATTTTTGCAATTTACTCTTCAGGCGATTAACTTCTGGCAATAACAAGGGCTGGCTAAGGGGTGTTTGTATTAGCTTGTTTGAAGAGCTTATGAGCTTAAAAAAGTGTATGTGTATCACCAACAAGCTTAAGCTCATTAGTAATATGAGCTCAAATAAGCCCTTCTTTTTATAAGCCTTTGAGCCATTCCACACGTACTTTTGCAGCTTAATTGTCCTAATTACATATTCGTCTGAGACCACCAGAAATATAATCCGACTCCCTACACTATAAGCACTGCACCGATACACCATTTCCCACATGGTTTATATGTTTTGTACTTTCTGGTCACTTTTATCACTAGCGTGTTCTAAAACCACAAGCTAATCCAAAATTATCAAAAGAAATGTGTTTTCATTACGCATAAGCTCTAATTTTTTTAGCTTATGGGGGGTGTTTGTTTAAGCTTATGTGTGGGATTATGAACTTATTTGGCTCCGCTTATATTCGCTTATGAAAATCCTTAAGTTGGTGAAATACACCCTTGACGACAAAAACTGTTAACGTCAATGATCCTATCTAAGCAACGGATACACATAATATTAAGTAACCATAACATTATCGCCATATGTGGCAATCTCATAACAAAATATCAACACACAGACATTGACATGGACAGTGACTGACCTCAATATTATCACCGCTATCCGTCCCGACAGCAGGAATGGTCCCCATACTCAGCCCACTCTTCCGCCACAACGATATCTTCTTATCGTCACCCGCACTCGCAACCACCAAATCTAATCACACAATTCACAATTCACAACATCAAATAAACTCAAGAAAACATCATAATCAAATACATAAAAAGAAACTAAAGCACTAACTTGTGTGATTCCATTTAACGGAGTTAACTTGATACCCAGGTGAAGGAGTGTGGGTTAAAATACATGGATCACCTGGATCCTTTGACACGTCGAAGAGCTTAACGGTGTCTCCGCCGCTAGCGGCGAGTAATGACATTGATGGATCGGTGAAGTTCATTATTATTAGGGTTTTGAATAAGTGGATTTGATTTGAGTTTATAACAATGAAAATGAAATGATGAATTTGAGAGTGAGAAAAAAGAGTTTTTGAAATGAGTTTGAGGGGTCCGGCGCCCTTGTAATTTGTTTATTTTGGGAAAAAGATTTTGCTTCAATCACATTAAAAAAGTATGGTCATATCACCATTTACTTTCGTTACCAAATTTGTTACTATCAGTTTTGTAATAAAGGTCCGCTATTTCAAAATAAGTGACCCTACTTGTAGCATGAGTAGCTCATACCAATGAATAAAAGGCTCTTGTAAGAAGGCATCATCAAATAGAGAGCAAAAATTCTGTTCCATCAGGGCTCAACTACGCAAAGCTACATTTTCAGGTAACTGGCATCACTCAATTGTAGGGGTGAGCACGGTGCGGATCGGTGCGGATTCTGAAAAAAACCACATCGCATCCGCAATTGCGGATTCTATAAAAGTATAAACCGCACCATGCGGATCCTGTGGTTTCGGTTTTGCGGTTTTTAAATGCGTATTTTCGGGTTTTAACCGCACCACACCACATATAACCATTTTTTAATTTTGGGCTTGAACCCAATAAAAATTTTAAGCTTGAACCAAATGGTAATTTTTTGGGCTTAATATAAATACACTATTATAATTATATTCATGTGAGATAAAACTGAAAATATAAACAATTAATTAGTAAAACGAAAAATATAAAACTGATAAAAATGTAAATACACCGCATCCGCACCACCCCTAAATCTACTTTATACTTTTTAGCCCAAAAAAAACCCCGCCTTTTTAAAAGCCATGCGTTTCAATTTTTGAGAGATAATTAGTGAAAATTTGAAATATTTTTATTATTTATAGCAATTGCGGTGCGGTTCGGGTATAGCGGTGCGGATTTACAGGTAAAACCGAAACCGCACCGCAAATTCAGTTTTTTTTATTTTTAGAAACCGATCCACCGGTTTTTGTCATGGTACGGTTTTTGCGGTTTGCAGTGCGGTTTGCGGTTTGCAGTGCGGTTTCTGCTCACCCCTACTCAATTGTATAGAGTTACCCAATGAGACATCCCACATTGACTATATTTCCTGAATCACAGTCCAAACTGTAGCTACATCCTCACAATTGGCATATATAACATGCTTCATCAGGTTGGTATTCCACCAAACATTCATGTGCCTTTAACTTCGCAGTCTTCATTTATCATTATAGTGACTTTCCAACATCCACTACAAAATCAAAAATGATCTTATGCAGAAAGGTTCCCAATACTAAGATACAGGGCCCTTTGATATACCATAAATTCGTCATTATCCCAACCAATCCTTTAAATCTCACTAACAAATTAGACTGTATTTATTTGAATATCCCAATCTTTACTTATTTGAGCCATTGCACTAGTTTTCCTCACTTTTAAGCTCATAAGTTGCAGTTTTATTATACCATTCAGCAAACATTCATTCTTCCTTTGATTTTGAGAGAAAATTCTATGTTTCCTTTCATTCAATATGAAATAAATAGCAGTAGCAATTGTCATTATGTGTAACACACTTTTGATGGTATTGTTGCATCTTCCACTAATAATGGTCGCTTATTAGCTGATAAGTGACCATTTTGAATCTCAAACAATGTTTTAAAACATGAGTTGATTCGGTCGGTTGAACCGCGAACTAGCTCGGAAACCGGCCCGGATGTGATCGAATTTTTGCTTGTTTGAGAACTAGATTGACCCGTCGGTTTTTTGCTGCTTCGGGTTGACCCGGATTGCTAAACCCGATCAGGTCATGACTTCTTTCTCAAAAACTTTTTTTTCATAAATTTTTCAAGTTTAATTGACAAATTAAAGTGGTAATAACTAATGTTAGTTAAAACTAACTTAAAACGCCAACTAATATAGTTTTATTGTAGTTTAATATAAATTTGAAATCATAAGTTAATTATTGTTGCAAATCTTTGCTATAGTTTTATAGATATAGAACCTAGAAACTAAAGTTTATGAGTAAAGACTCAATATCTTTCATCATTTCAATTGAATGTAAGATAAATTATGAGATCATACAATATTACATGTTAAATATATGAAAGAAAAATATACATATGTATAGAACCGGTTTGACCCGGCGGTTGAACCGGTGACCCGGTGAATGAGCTACTAAATCAGGTCAATAAAAAAACTGGGTTTTAAAACATTGATCTCAATAAATAATACTCTCTCCGTCCCAATTTATTTGTCTAGTTTTGACTTTGTGAGTCTTTTTTTATCAACTTTGACCTTAAATATTTTTGTTTATGTTATATAATACTTGATGAAAATTATACCAATGAAAAATACATTTAAAACTCATTCTATTAATATATTTTGCATCAAATTTTAAATAACACAACCAAAAATATTTAAAGTCAAAATTGACAAAGAAAGACTTTGAAAGTCAAAACTAGACAAATAAATTAGGACGGGAGGGGGTATGAGAATATATTTGACAGCCTATCAATATTAGTGGTCCAAGACTATTAAACATCCGCATGGGTCGGGGTACATGGTACGTAAGGTACCACTGATCAATACCCCATTGACATTAACGGTTAAGATGTACGAACCTGACATATGACAGTGGGGGTACACAACAAAGCACTATCTTGTTCTGGCCAAATAGGAGAGACCACTGATGTGGATATTGCAAAACGAAAAAGTTTTACAATCCTTATAGGCAGAGTACCTGATCGTTGCAGTGTAGTATAGCCAAGACTCGGGGGGATTGATCATTCTCTAAGGGAATAGTGAGGTAGGTTCGAATCGTATGTCACTAAGATCTAAAGGTTGAGGGGAGAATATTTTTGTATATTTATATTTTCTAGAAAACAAGTTAAAATCTCGGGTTTTGAAGGAGGGGTTTTTAAACTAGAATACAACTAATCTAATCCTAATCTAATTATGCAAGAAAAGTAAAATTGGCGGGAACTCTTATAGGTAAACAAATGTGCTCACTTAATCATGCACTACTTCATAGTTGATTCCTTTAATTCGTTGCACGTCACCCTCGTTACTGTAATGTGTAAGTATTCCCCTTATCATATTATGAATTGGTCTGTTTCGCGTCTACGTGATCACCTAAGTCGGCAGCTCCGAATGTGTTGTCCCACCCAATAGTTAAACCACGCGCAATAAATATTTAATTAGTTATCTACCCAAACGTAAGGGTTTCCTTTAGTTCTAATCGCGTTTCACTAGACGTCTATGCTAATGTAATATCTTATAGCTAGTTTTCTAATGCCTAACGCGCACACCACTAACAAGAAGCAACACATTAAAGATCTGATACGTGATTTCCTTTAAAAGAAACTACGTCAGGTTTTACATTTATAAAACCCTATCTACCTCGACTATTCCTACGCACTAAATAGCAGTGTACCCTATCATGTATAGTGTAGTGATTGGTAAGTACGGGTGTCGACCCAAAGAACGGTTTGTGTCTCTAATCGTCTAATTGGTTTTATTATTCTACCTAAGAAAGCAGGAAAGAAAATGTGTTTAAGCTTTAGAGATTATTGTGGACTTATTTTGGTGGTAAGCCTTGCTTGACGAAAAGGGAATTAGTATAGTGGTGAACAACTAGAAAAGAAGAACACATTTAATTACAATCTCTAATGCATTGTCTAGTCGTGATCTTATAGCCGCTTATCTTATGAGTTACGCTTAATCCTAAATAGGTGGTCTCCTTATTAGCTTGCACTCTATATCTGGGTATCAATGTTAAGGGGTCATGGGTCGACCACCAATGAATATTGATCATTCATTGGAGAGACCTCAACTTAATACTAATACAGAGCACAAGGATCACTTAAACGCACTACATAAAATAATTAAGAAAGCGATAAAACAACGAGATCATAATATAATAAATCAAAGGATATTTAAATAATTAAATGCCAAGAACAAATAATAAAGCATAATTAATAACATAGCAACAATAAATTAAACCGCATGATCTGCTCAATCAAAATAACATGGGTGATTATATTTGACCAAAATAAACTGAAGTATGATTACAAAGTGTGCTGAAGTAATGCTCTCGATCCCCTAGTCGAACGCCATGGCAAACCCCGAAGGGTTTGCCCTATACCCTACTGTGCGTACACCTTATTCTCTCCATTTTCTAAATGGTCGGCTGACCTATGAATGCAGAATGTCTAATAATTGTGATTTGCATCACTATTTATAATGTAATACAAGTTTTAATCATTGGCGAGTTCAGCCCCTGGAGTTAATATAAACTTTCACTTCAAACTTGCATCTTGGTCCCTGGATGAGTCATCGTTTTGGCCATTTCTCGCCTTTTGCCGTTCCAATGCCTCTACTTACCTGAATTCGCAAAACAAATAAATTAAGTATTATATAAAGTAAGGCAATAAACGCGGGAATTTGATATGAAAAATTATTAAATATTTTATGTTATCGGTAACCGTTTGGTTTCATAGATTGTGGAGCTTTTGTATATCTGTGGTTTCATAACTGGAGGTTTCGTATCAAGAGATTGGTTTTGGTTTCGTACTTCAAGCTTTCGTAACACAGGTTTCATATGAGAGGTTTCGTAACTGAAGGTTTCGTAGCAAATGTTTCGTATTACAGTTTCGAAACAGTTTCATACCATTGGGGTTTCATAAGACTTGGTTTCGTAAACAGAGGTTTCATAACACAGCTTTCCTAATTGAAGGTTTTGTAATTTAATTTTCATACTGGA
>BQNB010006787.1:0-91558 GCA_026074375.1 Tanacetum coccineum | reverse complement strand
GTGGCAACTCGCCGTTTGGAAACACAAACCGCCATGAATATTATTGATTAGTTTATGCAACTCGCCTTTGACCAGTCAACTCGTCGTGTCATAATTCCTTAAAAAGTGGATCTTGTCCCCCTTTCCTGTCAAACCGCCGCTTAGAAATTGATATTAAAATCAACTCTCCACGAAGAACACAAGGACGAATTAAGCATAATCAAGCCTAATGATCTTTCTAGCCACGAATCTAAGGTATAACATGCAATATTAAGTGTGTATATGAAGATTAAACACACCCTAAATCGTATATCTTTGTGAATCTTCCAAAATGAAGCAACTCTCCACTTATAACACATAAAAATTCGAACCTTTTGTTGCTTAGATTTCGGACTTGGGGCTTGTGAATCACTTGGAGTGGCAACAATACATCTTGTATAACATGTATAACAAGAAAAGAACAAGATTAACCAACAAAATGAACCCAAAAATAAATTTTGAGCCGTGGGTTTTTTTAAGCCAAAATAAGCCACGAATTTGAGCTTAATCAACCACAAATCAAACACGAATCCACCCTTGAAGCTCTGATACCAATTGTTAACAATAGATTCACCCTTAGAACACAAGATCCAGAGGTTGGATAAAATGAAATAAATGTTGAGCCATGTTTATTAGAGAGAAAAAAGATAAGATATGAGAAGTTGTATGTGTGCTAGAGAGAAAAGAGAAAAACACACACACACACACTTTTATAAGTATGAACTTCTACCCCTCCATGGAAGTATGGAGGGGGTATTTATAGTCCCGGGCTTGACTAGCTAAACTAACCCGACACGACTATAAATGATAAATGTAATTCTGGATTAGTCACCATATTTTAAGGCTAACAGATGGATGAATTCTAGAGAGAGAAAGTAAGAAACATATAATTCATTAAGTGAAATGAGAATACAAAACCAACCAACACCCTCTCCAAAGCATGGAGAGGGTATTTATACTTACAAACATAACCGGCCATAGGCCTTAATAGGCTTTCTATGGGCCTTTGGGCCATATTTGCTTAATTAACTTAACTACGGGCTTTGACTATTCTACATTGGAAGTGACCGATACTTTTCTTGTTTCTAACAGAAATGTTCTAGTATTTATATAAATAACTCTTATATAAATAATTGTAAAATATACGTAATATAATATAAACATGTATATCAATCATGAAAGCATCTAGTATGACCAACTAATGCAACTCAATAGTGTATGTATGTCCCGTAAAAATCTTTTGAAAATGTGATCGTTGAAAGTGGTTATAGTCTAGGTAGAATGCAACCTAGTTCTCTATAACCTTGGCTCTGATACAAATCTGTAACACCCCCAAAAATGGGTCGCAGTGGAATATGTTTCCGGGAGCGTTACTTCATAATACCATTGCTCAAGTCATAAGAGAACGACCTCTAACTATGTCGTTTGAAGGGAAATCTTGAATTATTTAGACTCCAATGCACATCACATAAGCCAAGCATCTAATTCACCTGAGAAAACCATGCTTAAAAGTGTCAACATAAAGTTGGTGAGTTCATAGGTTTGTTTAAGTATAAATGTTGAATCACAGTTTTGTAAAGTATGCATGACCATTTAAATCCCCAAATAGTCACCAAAACGTATGTATAGTTAGACCATCATTGTTCAAAGTATGTATTGCCACTTTATTCATGGCAACGTAAATATTCATGTGTGTATAATACAATGATTACGATTACTCTAAGTTCTTGAAACTGCTGCGTAGACTCATATATATGCCACTTTATTCAAGGCACGGTAATTGTTCAAGTTCAGTTAAATGTTGTGCTCCGACATGCTATAACGTTCGTTGGCTTGGTAGTTTCGACACCAGTGATAGCTAATCACCTGAACGGGGCTGTCACACCCGAATAGATATATTTCATAACATTCGCGCTCACCCTCCAGGTAATTCACAGTTCAATCCGCTTAAGCTAATCCGTAATCATTTAGGTAAAAGTAAAGTAATGTCCTTGTTTTCAAAAATGAAGTGAAACAAGCAATGTATTTCATCCCAAAATAAGTAATTGAGTATGCAGACCAGTTTGTAAAATGAATTGTAAATGCACACATAATAAATTCAAATCAATCACGTAAATGAATTTGGTAACAAGCATGTCCTCACCCCAAAAGTTATAACGTATATGTAAAACAGTAAAACGTGGGGCTATAAACTCACCTTGAGTAAATGAATATCAAGTATATCAAAAAATATGCGCCAGATAAACGTTGAATGCAACCTAATTAATTATAGGCCGTATGAGTACTAAGCACTTTGAATAACTACTACCATATATAATTCTATATAGCTACATCATCATCTAATTGTGTTTGTGAAAACGTATTTATAAAGTTAAAACGTTTATAAATGTTTCCATAGTAAAAACGATGTAATTTTCCCGTTTCAAGCCCGTTTGGTATGTTTCTTACGTTTACGCTTTCGTATTAAGACGAGTTATCAAAATATTACATTTTTATATTTTTAGTCCCCTGGTGAACAGTGTTTTTACTGTTCATATACTTTTATAAAATTAGTCGTCGTAAACTCGTAAATGTCGTATTTTATTCGTTTTAACTCTGTTTTTAGTGATTCTTTCGAGTACGTCTTTGTAATTAAAAGTTCTGTCAAATTAATAATGTTTTAAAAATATATATATCTGAGGTGAACAGTAACTTTTATAAAAGTATTTATTATCGTAAACTTGCGTAATTCATAACTCCTTCGTTATTGATCCAAAAATTATGATTCTTAATGTTTTGGAATCCTAAAAAAATGTACTATCTGATAAAATTAACCATTTTTATATACCAGAAGTGAAACTTAAAGATTTTTTTATAAAACTTCTTTTATAAACGCGTTTATTATCGCGTAACTTGTAAATTACGTATCTCCTTCGTTATAAATCGGTTTTTCGAGTTTCTTACCTTTTTTGAATCCTCATGAGATGTAGTATTTTATAAAAATATAAAATAATTACTTTATTTTTGAGTTTTGATCAGACCACTTTGGTCATTTTGCTAAAAGTATGTTTAAACCTTAATTTTATAACTTTTAGTTTAGTACACTTGTTACAAGTCCATTACAACCTTTAATATCACATGTCTTACATCCTTATGGTCTTTAGTCCATGATTAGTCCATATATTGTCCAAGAATCATAAGAACATCAAGTTTACATACTCATTTGTTTATGAACATTTATAAGTAACTTTTTATACCTTTTACGTATATATGCTTTATATAACTTAACCAACACTCATATAGTGTATATTATTGCTTTATAAATGATCCATAACATCCATATATCATATGACAAAGTTTACCAAAACCATAAACAAGAATAAAAACTATTTTATATCTCATTATGTTCCTTAGATGGTGATTAACTACACAAACATTATATATGCATGAAATCATGAAAGTAAAGAGATTTAGAGTTTTAGGTAACTTTATTATGAATTAGGATGATGAACAATATGATCTAAACCCTTGTTTAGCTACTTAACCCAAGCTTACAACACTTGAAAACCCTAAAACCAAATAAAACCCTAATCTTGAATCTTGTTTGATTAACCCTTGTAAACTCCAAACCAACCCTTCTAAACACCTTAAGATATCTTAGAAATGATGTAGAAATGCTTGTAAATGTTGAAGATAAATTTTTTATGGATTTTCTAAGGGTTTTGATTGTTGTCGTGGGATAGAACAAAAGAAAGAGAGGAAATGGTGAAGTATTCACTATGAAAATGAGAGTTGTATGTTTATCTTGCTAGTTGATGCCTTATATACTTCAAAGACTAATTCAAAGACATCAAGAGGATTTCTAGGGATAGTTGGTCAAGTACTATTAGGGAAAGTAAGGAAAAAAGAGTCCTTGGTCTTTTACTTATGAAAGTCTTATGATTTAATGAGATGTGTTGTACATAATCAAGTTGCAAGAAATCTAGATATTTTTCTTGGTTTTTATCTACCAAATTCGGCCATATATGTATATAGGTGATGATATTTTGTGAATTTTGGGTATTGGCTACAATTGTGGGTATTTGTTGCAGCGTAGAAAGGTTTTGGTGGTTCCAGGAATGCCTAAACGTATTTTATCGCGAAATGTAATCACTTTACGTAACCAATAAAAATAAAATGAACAAAGTTAATAATTATACTCAAAATAATTAGTTAACACTTGCTTGATGTAAACATTTAATTGTTTGATGCCCGTTTACATTGAATGATAAATTTTAGCTTACGCGATTTAACTTAACGATTACGATTTAAAAGCAAACGCGTACAATACTAAAAATAAATAGTGAATTTATTGACGTTGTAAATGACCCGATGGCGTAACTACCACATTCCAGCTGAGTCGCAGTCAAGGCCACATGCTCTCAAAGATCAAGGATACAGTTAAGGCATCAATCAAGACTTGAAGAAAGCTCTGAATTTCAAAGATACACTTCCGTAAGCTTTGATAAACAAGAACTTCCTCAAAGAACATCAAGCACATTAGTACAAGTAGATCAAGTCACAAGGTCTATGTTGAAGAAGATTGTCAGCTTTCAAGTGATGTCAAAGTATGAGTATGTTGGTTAAGAAGTGTTCCAGTCAAGTAGTATCCAAGATCATCTCAAGGCTAAAGATCAAGATAACAAGTTAAAGTCACAAGATATCAAGATCAAGATCCAAGATCACCAGCATGCAAAAGGAACTCCAAAAGATTCCCAAGCATACAAAGCTCCAAGATTCAAGACATCATAAGAAATGAAGCCTTAAGTGCAATGACCACCCCTTAGGGGGAGATTGTTAGCCTCATTTTTAGTAAAGTGATGGTCATTATTTATTCCCGAGCCTTGTATAGGAAATATAGTTTACAGGATTTATCTAATCTAACTTGGCCTAAGTTATGGGCTAAACGGCTACTAGTTCTTTTGTTTCAGCCCAAGAAGGCCCAATAGTAAGCCCATAAGGGCCGGCCTCTCTAGGAGTATAAATACCTCTCCCTAGCATGTTAGGGAGGGTGTTGGTTCTTCATTTTTCATTTTATGCGAGCCCCTTCCATTCTCTTCATCTCTTTCTCTCTCTAGCATCTCCATATATTTCGTGTATGTATGTGAGATGGTATAGTCTAACATTAACATCATTCGTTTGAAGGCTTCCTGTCAAGAAAGTTCATTCAGATTAGTCATTCATATCTATTAGACACATTGTCTTTGATCTTCAATGTAATCACATTTGTTTCATTATCTTGTATCACCAACTAGACTAGATGGTTTATGTGTTTGCCATAAAACTCAAGGTTTATTATGTTAGGCTATAAAACATAACGGGTTCGGGTTGGTTCTACCTAATGTGTAAGAACTCGGCATTTAGCTTTGTACCGGAAAAAGTGTATGCGTGGTTGTGTAAGGTTTTTTCCGCCGAGAAAGGAGCATGGTGTTCTAGTGAAGTAACTCTTGAGTTAGGTACTCGGGGAGTGGAGTATGATGGAGAGGAGCTCCGTGACTAAATCACTATAAATCATCGTGTTCGGTTTGCTTTCTATTTTACATATTGCTATTTCCTTAATTTTTAATTATGCTTATGTTGTGGCTTAATTTATATGCTTGTGTTATGACAACTTGCTCATTCTATGCTTTCCATTATTTATATTGTTAGGATTTCATTTTATGTGACGACATTACGGAATTACCATAGTTTATCATAGTCACATATTCAGAGACTAGAATAGGCAATGTTGTATAGTTTAGAAGCGTATGGACTATAAATACCCCTCCATGGCTTCCATAAAGGGGTTGAGACTCTTGTATCTTTTACACTTTCACATTTATTTCACATATTTTTTTCTCACTACACTCTCTCTCTAAACATCACTATCAATTGGTTTGAGTCTCTCCGACCACCGGATCAATGATTCTTTAGATCTTACATTTGGTATCAGAGCCAGGTTCAATCTTGGGTCGGCTTATGTCTTTATCATCTCGTGTCTCAAAATCTGTCACTTTAATCATTTTTTTGTTATTTTTATGGTCTGTTTATGTTTGTAGTATTTATGTATCCAAAATATTTTGTGTTTTTCTGGTCAAAGTTACAAACTTTTTGTTCTACAAACAGTCCAAACAGTCCTAAATATTTCTGGTCTGGATATCTGAGTCACTTTTGGATCTGTAACGCTTTAAAAAGTAAGAAAAACTAGGACGATGCTTATTCCGGCATATTCTGCTTATTTCCATGTTTTTTCTGGGTTTGCGCTTAGCTTACTGTTTAAAGACTGCAATATATGCAATGGTTTTTGAAGGTTGTGAAATATGTTTTGAAGGCTACGAAATATGTTCTGCGAAATATTACAAGTTTGTTTAAAACTGCGAAATAAGTAGGAAGTTATTTCTACGAAATATTACAAGTTTGTTTAACATGCGAAATAAGCTGGATGTTTTTTCTACGAAATATGAAATAACAGGTTTGTGTGAAATATGTTTTAACTTATTTCTACGAAATAAGCAGCCCACATCCAGACCGAGTCAACTCGGTAATTACCGAGTTGACCGAGTCAACTCAAGCGAGTCAGTCACCAAGTCAATAACTAACAGAAATGAAGAGAAGGAAGAACATAACTGACGTAAACCCACAACAACCAACATTAACAACAGCCAATTACAATCATCAACAAATCTACATCTAACCTAATCCTATCCTCCTCAATACACAATCATAACTACACCAAATCCCATCTCTAATCTCAAACATAACTCAAAAATAAAAAGAAGATAAACAAATCGATCTCAGTTTCTCTAAGATTACAAAAGAAATCATCACAGACCCATCAAAACAAACAATAACATAAATACATACCCTATACTTCATTTTAGGAGATCTTGAAGCCACATTAGTTAACAACAGATGCATGTGTTTGATAAGAAAATACGATTAGAAGCTTTGGTTTGAGCAGAAAATCATGATTCGCCTGGGTTTAGTGTGCTTGTGGGTATTTATTATGTTTGATATCTGACTTGAGTATGAAATAATGAAAGCTATATACTTTTTGTTTCTGAGATACATTTCAAAGGAGATATCTTTTTTTTGTGATTCAATTGGGAGAATTAGTTGTTAACTTCATCTTTTGGTAATTTGTTGAGAACGAGAGTGATAAGTTTGGTGACTGGATGTATAGAGAGAAACTGATATGAAGGTTTGGGCTCTATCACGTGTACTTGTTGTGCATTCTGGTGTATCCACTCCTGAGCGGATACACCAGAACGCACAACAAGTACACGTGATAGAGCCCATACCTTCTTCTTTTTTAGGTCATTTCGGGAAAACAAATGTCATAACCGCAGAGAATATCAGTATTTTAACTTGTTATTTCAGGTTCATTACTTTAACCACATAGGGGAAGAGATATCTTGTTATTTTTAGTATGCATTATCTGAGCTTTCAAGAGGAAGAGATGTGTGAAGAATTATTCAAGCGTGAGAAGATACGTTGCAGATCCAGTTAATGTTTCCCAGAACCGTTAATCACTAAGCTTATTATCAAAGGAGCAGTAATATTTTATATGGTTTGCTACTAAATCTCCACTGGGCTAACTGGATTATTATAAGCTTGATAAAAAGCTTTAAAATGCTCCAATAGAGGATTGCTGGTTCGGGGGTAAACTTGAAAGCTTCTAAATGAGAATATGTGCATGAATCTAGGGGAGCTGATTCAGAAGCTTCTCCTTAACCAGAAGTATATGGGTTACCTTGTTTATGCCTATTACAGTATATCTCCTATAAGTTACTACAAAGATGATTCGTGTTGGAGTACTGGTATGTGCTTAATTACACATACCATTCTCCATTAATAACGGACTTAAATGACTAAAAATGTACCAAAAGTACATTGTATTTGTATGTTTGCATTTGTATTATGCAGAACGGATATTCAAGGCAAAGAACAAAAAGAAAGCCAAAACAAAAAAAAACCCAGCAACGGCGGGGAAAAGACCAGTTAAGTCAAAGTCAAAAGTCATCTAATGAAGGAAATTACATTGAGGGACTAACAACTGCCAAACCTCAAGTGGTATTGCAAAGATAAAAAGACAAAGGTCAAAATTGCAAAGAAGGCAAAGATTGCATTTCATGTTCTCAATTGAGGGGACCAAGCTGCCTATTCCCAAAAGCCTTCTTTCCGCATAACAAAAACTTCAGTACAACTTAGGATGTCGTCCCTTACCTTCTCCTTGCAAAATCAATCAACACCCTAGCCAAAATATTTCATCCACCCTACTACAACCCCCCCCCCCAGTTGTATAAGTGCCATGTGCGGAAATCCCTCACATTCAAAAAGCATTGCGATGATGGAGATTGCCTCCAAAGAAGCACAAAAGAATAAAAGGCTTGGGATTTGTTTTAGAACACACCTCACAAACCAAGAATACACCTTGTTTGTTGTCTCATACAAAGAAACACAGAAGATAGAGGAGATAGAGGGGGATGGAAAGAAGGACTTCGGCTATAAATAAGAGCCTTTTGTAAGCCTTTGAGGCATGTTAGTTTTTAATTAATTTTCAGTTTTTAATCCTAGCTTAATTTTTAAGTCATTTACAGCTTTTTACTTTCAGCTTTTGTAAAACACTTTCAGTTTTTAATTGCCAATTTGAGTTAAAGTCAATTTTACACTTCCAAGGCTAAGTTTCTTAATTATGTTGTTTTTTGTTCAAAAAGCCATCAGTACAGCTTACTTATAAGCTGTTTTCATTAAGTAAAGATAAAAAGTTAAGTAGTTAAGAGAAAATCACAAATATCACTCTCAAATATACCACAGCTTATGTTATGGATGATAAGCCAGTTCTGGATGGGCTTATGGACTCTCACTAGCTTGTTTATAATAGCTAGAGCTTGTAGATGCTTTGTTTGACCATGTTTTGAGCAAGGGTGTTGTAAGTTTCTCTGTTTCTTGTTTTTCTTATTGACTATAGAACTGCTTATAGTGCTTATTTATTACTTATGTTTACTTATTTGTGCTTTATCAGTATGTTTAATGCTTATTTTGCTTAATTGTTAGTTGAAAAATAGTTTGTAACACTTTCTTAGTTAATACTGTTAGTTCATTTGTTAAAACTGTTAGTTTTGAGTTAACACTGCTAGTTCATTTTCTTGGATTTCAAAGGTAGCAGTACTAACTCCACCTTGCAAGTACTAATCCAAGTTTGTTTGTTAGTTAAAACAGTTTAATCTGCTGTTCAGTTTCGCTTATCAGTTTATTAAATCTGTTATTAAGATTTCCTTAGCTTTTTAGAGTTAGATCTAACATTTTCCTTTATGTTTGAGGCGTAAGCTTTATTTAAGCTTAGTTTATTTTCAAAGTATTTTCAATAATGTATCAGTTTGTAGCTTTTTAGCTTATTTGTCATTTTAGTTTATTCTAGTTGTTATTTCTTATTATTAAGTGCTCATTAGGGTTAGTTAAATATCTGTTTTAGCTTATTTGCTTTTTTCTTGTTTAATTGTGTTTTGTTAAGGCTAGCAGTACTAACTTAAGCCTAGCAGTACTAACTTAAAGCTACCAGTACTAACTCTAAGTTAATACTGGTAGTTAATAATGTTAGTACTGTTGTTAGTACTGTTGTGTTTACCTTGATTAATTTAGCTTAATTGCTTTTTGTATTTGCTTATTTAGAGTTAGTTTAGCTTATTTGATTTGTATTAAGCTTATTTAAGCTTATTTGTGCCTTTGTGTTTAAAGCTTTATAGTGTTTTTGCTCTTATTTCTAGCTTTTATGCTTGTTCTAGCTTATGTTCCTTAATTATCTTATTGTTCAATTGCTTATTAGGTTTAGTATCCAATCATATTCACATCCTTGTCATATTCAAACACCAATCATCAATCGTTCTTTCGGTAATCCTTTCTAGCTTACGTTTGGGACATAACGAACAGGGAACACTCTATACTGCTTCGGTTTCATTGTCCGCGACGGTTTTGTACTTGTTGTGTGTTTGTATTTATTTAGGATATATTAGAAGGGTGGAGTTTGGCGGGTACAAATTTTGGCGGCGTGTCGGGGAGGGCTGTCGAAACGTTGATCTGTTACTTTTTGAAATTTGTATGTTTGAATCTGGGAATATTTTCTTCTAAAAAATGTTACAAAAATATTTTTCATTTCTTTTAGTATAATTATCATATAAAAACAAAAGAAAAACCAAAAATATAAAAACATTGTTCCATAAATAGAAATAAAAATCATTTGGTTAAAGAACACCATCAAAATAATACTCTCAACTGGAGTATTATCCATAATAAGTTCCCGAACAAAAGATTCAAAAACTTGCCTTTTGTGTCACTTGCGAGGTACGGCTCACCTTTGAAAGTTAAACAAACTACAAGAGGGGTATAAGGAGGGTTTGTTCAATGAACTACGACCGATGGAGAAATAAGCTTTGTGATTATCCCTCTTCTCCTCCCTTGTGAGTTTTTCTTTCGAAGAGTTACCCGTGAATGCTTGCTGACTATCAGGTTTTAAGTTGTCTTTAGTCTCATTTTTGTCATTGTAATATATGTCGTTTAAACATTCGATAACCAATAATAATCTTCTTTTTCTTCGTATCATTTTAATTCATTCCTTATCCTCTTAACGTTTAATTTCTTATGAACGACAATTCAATTAACGTTTGAATCACGATTTACGCAATTAAAGGAAATGCTGACTTGTGGTGTTTTGTTACACTGCGACTTTGTTGTTCAAAAATGGTCTTGAAGACAAGATTCTTGTTCTAACCCTTGAAATGTGCAAGGTGTGCAGGTGTGGAACCACCGCGGTTGATGGACCGAATATGTCAAGGATCAGTGACTTCTTTTACGTAAGGAATCATGGAAGATTTGTTTTACATATTGTGTTGTAACGATTTTCAAAGACTTATAAGCTACTCCGAGTCAATCGATGACAATTACCATCGTTGTTAATGTTCCTACAGAAGCCCGTCGTTGACAATCCAGAAACCCGCGTGAAGATTCTCCCCCAAGTCCTCCACAATTAACCATTGTTGTCACAGAGTGCGGTGATTCGTAGATGGATTCTTCTGTCGACAATGCACTTGTAAGTTGGGGGATAGGTGCTCAGTTCGGTTATAATTGCCTCGAAAGTTCTGATTTCTCTAACTCCGGAACATGCAATAATGCTATCCATTGGTGAGCACCTACAAAACTTGCAAAGACAACAACAACAATGTCTTCTCGGTACATGCCAAAAATGTGGTTGCAATGAATACGATGGAGTTTGTTTTTATTGTAAAGTTGGAAATGGAACACCAAGCAATTTTTCAACTCCGTACTCTTTTAACGATCCTCCAAGTGTTGCAAACCATCCTCTACAATCCCAATACGTTCCATACTCTTGTGAGTTATGTGGAAACGATTCTCATTACGGTTATGATTGTCACCCTCAAGTCCCGGTTGTCTACAATCAGGACCCATGTTTCAATCAACACTTTGATTACTTTCCACAAACTTCACCGAGTTTTCCACAACAATATCTTTGTTGTGAAAATTGCAGAGGTCCTCATGAAACCTTCCAATGTCAACCAATGAATGAAGACTATTATCATGAGCAAAATTCTTGCTATGATTCAAATTCTTTTGGATTTGACCAAGTTCAAACCCCGCAATATACCGTCAATCATCCAATCTTCAATAACCTTCTCAATTCTCAAAATAAACTTACGGAACAAATGACAACCTTACGTGATTTGGTTGATCAAGTTATACTAATAAGAAGTGAAGAAGCGAAATTGCGGCAGAGCAAGCGGTAAGATCGATATGGAAGATTCCTATTGCTACGATGATGACAGAAGACGATACCATTCTAATCACACCGTTTTTACCAATCAAGGAACCCGATAACTCTTCTAAAGTATGGGGGACGAGTATCTTGACACTATTCTGGCAACGGAATCTGACGAAGTAATAAAGTTAGTGTTTGAGGGCCTGGTCCAAGCCCAAGTGAGTCGAGGGTATTCCGACAAATGGTTAGGTGTGATGTGCGATTTTTGTGAAAATACACCCTTCTTAATGCTCCTCAATGAAACAGTATGAGATAGTTGTCATTCTGACGATGATAATTTTAAATGATGACGATTCTCCCTAAGGTGTGGATTATCGATATATGTCGATGCATTACATCCCGCTGTTGAGATCCGTCAGTTTAGAGGTGGTGGGATTGTTGATCCGGATGTTGCAAGAAATAATGATGATATTCTTTTAACAATCAAAGACGATATCTTCGTGAAAAAATTGTGAATTTGTCACTCCCTTATGCTCAAGTTCGATGCATTAAGAGACTATCCCAACTCCATCTTACGAAGTTGTGTATTAAGTCTACTCCACATTCTATTCTTTTCTTGGAGGGGACTAAAAACCCTTTGATAATTCTATTCCCGAATCTGAAACTTTGCTTTCATCTGAAGAGAATTAGTAGTGGGCAGTCCCACTACTATTCGGAGTGATCCTCTTCCGGTTTATAAGCTTTCTACGTTGATAAAGATCGATTTTTAAAGGAAAAGCTAGTGGCTAGTAACACTACTCATGTTGATTTTTTCTTAATTGATCGTTGATCTTTGATCTTTGAATAATCAGTTCTCTACTTCCCACCCCCCCCCCCCCCCCCCCCCCCCCCCCCCACCCCCCACCCCCATACGTGAGAGTGACCTTTTCATGAGGAGGTTGCCGATGAAACTTGCTCAATAATTGTCTCCTCCGGATCTTGAATGTTTCAAATTTAAGGTTGATCCCGATCCGGGAGATTTGACTTCTATTGACCCCGGGATTCGTAAGAATGTATCTACAACTAATGTGAATGTACCATTAGAGGATGACCAATCTTCTCTCTTCGCTATGTTTGTTAATGGATATTTTTGCTTTCTTACAGTATCAATTGTCCCTTTCCCTACTGATCTTCTCTCACCAGGCAATGAAGATACCATTTTTGATCCCGGCATCTCATTTTTATATTTTTTTTTGCGAATGTATCTCATCGGAATGGAACTTTCATGAAATTCAATGTTTATCCAAACCACTTGAATGGAAGTCCGATGATGACTTTATCTTCCACTTGCTTCCCCATGGTCCAATAAATTCAAGTGACGGGTCCAGCATAGCGACCTTAAACAAGCGCTTCGTGGGAGGCACCCATATGATTAAGCGTCAGTATTGTGTAGAAATGTATAAGTGTTTTCTTGTCGTGAAGAGGTTCGACTTTTATTTACCGGGTTTCGTTGTTTGCTGTAGTAAATTGTCCAGGATTGCCGGATTGTGAAGAACTCTCTTTTGTATTTTTTATATAAGAGTTTCGCATCGCAGCTTCATTTTTGAATCTAGTTATCCAATCTAATTGGACTCAACGGTTTTATCTTTTGCACACGTAATAAAAGCCTTAGATTTTCGTTGAGCTGTCGACCTTTCAAATCTGAGGGTACGTATGGTTAGTTCTTTGTATGGCGGTGGGGGATCTATCGATTTGATTTCTTACTGCAAGCCTGTTGTTATCACGTAATACAGTTTTTTTTTAAAAACCGCCCATATTTGCCAAAATATACAAAAAAAATGAAAAATTAAAAATTTTCAAAATACAATAAGTGTTTTGTACAGTTTCGACTTTCCTAATGGGTAGAATGAGATATTTTTGACTCGATCGGGCGTGTTGAGCCCTAGCTAGTTCCTCAATTGTAGGCTAGCTTTCACAGGTGAAGAACAAGAAGTGATAGAGTTATATATAAGTTTATGTGCTGAGCAGAATTCTTCTAACATACTTATATGAGTACTTGTGGCTTTTTCTCATATAGCCTTTAATCCGCCTAATATACTCTGTGCTCATTTCAATTCAGCTAAGTCAATCGATGTTTTTAGAAAAAGCTTCAAATGGTAAATATAGATTCTTTTTAATGAGTTTTCTCTGTTTTAGTAATTGAAAAGTGTTAAAAATGCCCAAAGAAGCATGAATGATATATGTATGCAAAAAATGATAAATATTGAAATTTTTTGCAATGAAGGCATACATTTTTGAGTATATGGAGCAAGGTACAAGATTGTCGGACCAAAAGATTGTGATATCCCACTCGCTAACTCCGAAGGAGGGTTCAAACTAAGACATCTTTACTTCTAGGGATTGGTGTGCTGTGATGTTATCTCACCAGGAAAGCGAGGTCTAGGTGAGGGTTCAAACTAATGCACTCTATCATTAGCCATTTTAGGAATGGGAAGAAGGTGTGATGTGATTTCCATACGGTTGGCAACCGAGGGTGGGTTTTCAAACTAAGTACAACGGTCGTTGGTTGTGATATATACTAGGGAGCGAGGCCCAGGTAGGTGTTCAAACTAAGCAACGCATTCCTAGCTTTAAGAACTTTATATTATGATGATGAAAATGTTGCAAAAAGTTCTACAGTTAAAATTTTCGCTCTTTAAAATCAAGTTACAAGGTCCTAATAAGTTGTTGCTTTGAGTCGTAATTCATCTTGAATTACGACTATGAAAATAAGTTGATCTATGGTTGAGTTGAATTGAGTACACACATTTAAATCATATATCCATGTCGGGAGTTAAAAGTTCACAAGTCATAAGTATGAGTGCTTAACATTTAGATTTATATTGGCAAATGGATTTGTGTTAATTGCTTGGTTTGGATCTAGTGAAAAATCGGGGACGATGAATTTATCCGTCAGGACATCCATAGATTATTCTATGGGCGCTTCTCATTCTATGATCCCAATGTTTATAAAATAAAGGAAGTCGAGCCTGTTAGTTAAGAAAAGAAAAAGGAAAATCCAAAAATATTAGGGATAGTTAGTATATAGATAAAATTTGGTGAAAACGGGACTTGTCGAAGCTATTGATTCTTTAGTTTCCCTTGACGAACACTTTGCTACTTTTTGAGTTATTAGATCTGTGAGGGATTAAGATTCTTGGTTTCTTGAGTGTTTACTTCATAACATTGCGTGAGGACACGGCAATACCTTAGTATGGGGGATTTTGGTATGTGCTTAATTACACATACCATTCTCCATTAATAACGGACTTAAATGACTAAAAATGTACCAAAAATACATTGTATTTGTATGTTTGCATTTGTATTGTGCAGGAACGGATATTCAAGAAAAGAACAAAAAGAAAGCCAAAAACAAACAAAACCGAGCACGGAGTGGAAAAGACCAAGTCAAGTCAAAGTCAAAAGTCATCCACATGAAGAAAATACAACTTGAGGGACTAAAACTGCCAAACCTCAAGTTGTATTGCAAAAGAAAAAAAGACACGGTCACATTGCAAAGAAGGCAAAGATTGCATTCAAGTTATACAACTTGAGGGGACCAAAGCTGCCTACTTCCCCAAAAGCCTTCTTTCCCGCCTAACAAAAACCCAGTACAACTTGGATGTCGTCCCATACCTTCTTCCTGCAAACCATATCAAACAACATAGCTCAAATCATTTCATCCACCCTACTACCAAACCCCCCCTAGTTGTATTAGTCCATGTTGGATCCCTCACCATCAAAAGCATTTAGATGGGTGATTGCCTCCATAGTAGCACAAAAAGAAATAAAGGCGGGATTTGGTTTTAGAAATACTCACACAACATGACACCTTATTGGTTGTCATCTACAAAGAAAACACAAGAGAGAGGAGATAGAGGGATGAAAGAAGACTTCGCTATATATAAGGCCCTTTTGTAAGCCTTTGAGGCATGTTAGTTTTTAATTAATTTTCTTTAATCCTAGCTTAATTTTTAAGTCATTTACAGCTTTTTACTTTCAGCTTTGTAACACTTTCAAGTTTTAATGCAATTTGAGTTTAAGTCAATTTACAATTCCAAGTGCTAAGTTTCTTAATTGTGTTGTTTTGTGTTCAAAAAGCCATCAGTACAGCTTACTTATAAGCTGTTTTCATTAAGTAAAGATAAAAAGTTAAGTAGTTAAGAGAAAATCCACAAAATATCACTCTCAATATACCACAGCTATGTTATGGATGATAAGCTGGTTCCTGGCATTGGGCTTATGGACTCTCACTAGCGTGTTCTATACAAGCTGAAAGCTTGTAGATTCTTTGTTTGACCCAGTTCTGAGAAAGGTGTTGTAAGTTTCTCTGTTTCTTGTTTTTCTTATTGACTATAGAACTGTTTATAGTGCTTATTTGTTACTTATGTTTACTTATTTGTGCTTTATCAGTATGTTTAGTGCTTATTTTGCTTAATTGTTAGTTGAAAAATAGTTTGTAACACTTTCTTAGTTAATACTGTTAGTTCATTTGTTAAAACTGTTAGTTTTGAGTTAACACTGCTAGTTCATTTTCTTGGATTTCAAATGTAGCAGTACTAACTCCACACTAGCAGTACTAACTCCAAGTTAGTACTGTTAGTTAAAACAGTTAATACTGCTGGTTCAGTTTAGCTTATCAGTTTATTAAATCTGCTTATTAAAGATTTCCTTAGCTTTTTAGAGTAGATTAAACCATTTTCCTTTACTGTTTTTAGGAGTAAGCTTATTTAAGCTTATTTTCCTTTTCAAAGTATTTTCAATAATGTATCAGTTTGTAGCTTTTTAGCTTATTTGTCATTTTAGTTTATTCTAGTTGTTATTTCTTATTATTAAGTGCTCATTAGGGTTAGTTAAATATCTGTTTTAGCTTATTTGCTTTTTTCTTGTTTAATTGTGTTTTGTTAAGGCTAGCAGTACTAACTTAAGCCTAGCAGTACTAACTTAAAGCTACCAGTACTAACTCTAAGTTAATACTGGTAGTTAATACTGTTAGTACTGTTGTGTTTACCTTGATTAATTTAGCTTAATTGCTTTTTGTATTTGCTTATTTAGAGTTAGTTTAGCTTATTTGATTTGTATTAAGCTTATTTAAGCTTATTTGTGCCTTTGTGTAAAAGTTTTAAGTGTTTTTGCTATTTCTAGCTTTTATGCTTTATCTAGCTTATGTTCCTTAATTATCTTCTTGTTCAATTGCTTATTAGGTTTAGTATCCAATCATATTCACATCCTTGTCATATTCAAACATCAATCATCAATCGTCTTTCGATATTCCATTCTAGCCTCGTTGGGACATAACGACCCAGGAACACTCTATACTGCTTCCGGTTTCATTGGTCTCGCGAGATTTCGTCCCTTGTTGTGTGTTTGTATTTATTTAGATATATAAGAAGGGGTGAGTTTGCGCGGGTCAAGTACAGACATGAAGTCAAAGGCCACAGAAGACATCATCAGCAATGGGAGCTTCATGGAAGTTTATGTTCTTAATCAATATGTACTTGTTAGGAAAATATTGTAAGTAATTCCGTATATCGTCCCTTGGGGGAAGATTGTTAGGATTTCAATTTATGTGTCGGCATTACAGAATTAACATAGTTTATCATAGTCACATATGCAGGGACTAGAATAGGCAATGCTGTATAGTTTAGAAGTGTATGGACTATAAATACCCCTCCATGGCTTACATGAAGGGGTTGAGACTCTTGTATCTTTTACACTTTCACCTTTATTTTAAATATTTCTTTCTCTCACTACACTCTCTCTAAACATGGCTATCAATTGGTTTGAGTCTCCTTGACCACCGGATCAATGATTATTTAGATCTTACATTTGGTATCATGAGCCTTGGTTTCATTATTGGGTCGGTTTGATTTTATGGTCCTGTTGGTCTCTAATCAGACACGATTTCATCACTTTTGTTAATATAATGGTCGGTTTGTGGTCATTTATCTCATATGAAAATTATCACTTTGTGTAGTCGAAGCGTGTGATATCCTTTGGGTTGTATGGTCTCAAATCTGGTTTTTGTTTTTGAATCTCACATTTTTATGGTCAAACAACTAAAAGCACAAACTTTCATTATCTACACTGTTTTGAGTTTATTTGTGAACGGTTTTCGTGGCCTATTATTTGTCAAACAGCTTATTTCCAAGTTTATTTCTAGGTTTATTCATTGTTTAAAGACTGCGAAATATGTAGTGTTTTTAAGGCAGCGAAATATGCAGACTTACAGGGCAAGCGAAATATGTTTTTGACTTATTTCTACGAAAATACAGGTTCAGGGTGCTTATTCTGCTAAATAAGTAGGTTCGTTTTAAACTACGAAATAAACAAGTTGTGCTTCATTGTGCAAAATAAGCAGATTATGCCTTATTGTGCGAAATAAGCAGGGTCAAATTTATTGTGTGAAATAAGCAGTGTGTTTCATTCTGCGAAATGTGATAGGGGTTTAACACTGCGAAATATGTTTTGCGTATTTCCGCAAAAAATGCAAACCAGACTCAGACCAAGTCAACTCGGTAATTACCGAGTTGGTGGGTCAACTCAGTCAACGAGTCTAACTCACTGAGTCGAGTCAAAGGTCAACAAAAGAAGAAGAAAAAGACGGACTGAATCGAACCCATCATCAATAGAAATATCAAACAACACAGCCCTTCATTACAACACCAATAAAACCAAGACTAGTCCTATAATCCCATCGTCATAAATCATCCTTCCACAACTCCAAAACTAATCCTATCTTGTCTCCAACCTCACTATGACTCGAACTTAAATGAAAACATAGATCTCAGGTTTTATGTTTCGTGTTTTACAATTAATGTTCGATCCTTATATCAAACACATGAAATTGCAACCTCATCACTGATCTGTGAAGGTTAATCACCCTCTTTGATATACAAAAAGAAAGAAAGATTAATAACAAATGTGTTATAACCCTCTTTGTTTCGTGTCAAGAAAACCAAACATAAGAACAAGTCGAAACCTACCTGAGACTCTCCAAAGGATCTTGAAGCTATTGTGCTTCTTGCTTAGAGCACAGCTGTCTTAAGCAAAGATTATACTAAGGGTTCGTTTTCCATCGTGTGCAGATTTGTGTTATCTAAATCGTTTTATGATTCAGTTTTGGCTGCAAAGATATTTGAGAAGAATTGATATGATAAGTTTTGGAGTGGATAAATATGTGGACATGCGTATGGAGAAAGGAGAAAAAGGGGCGGAGGAAATGTGAATGCGTGAGATATGAAGTGATTAAGGTTGGAAATGCAAAACTCTAGGGATTTTATATTATGAATACTCGGGTTAAGTATTTTAGGGTATTAAAGTTTATATGGGCTTTTATTTTAGATAATCATATGGGCTGCTATACACGAATTTAACTATTAATTTTGGGTTGAAATTTCTATAATCGAAAACTTATGATAGTACATATACTAAGGCAAAAAAATTTATTATATGGTTTTTTGGTTATTTTTGAGGTTTAAAATGACAAAGTGACAATTTTCAAGTGACAAGCCCGAGATCGATCTTTATAAAGAATCATGGAACTTAAAATTTAATAGCTAGATTTGAGATATTAATTTTTCCAAAGTGACTATGGATTTGATTAGATTTTACTTATTTGAGATTGAAGTTGGATTTCACAAAGGCATGTTCTTTTTTTATCTTGAAGTCGGGGTTGGTTGGATGCATGACTTTCAATGATAACTTTCTCGGGCTTACCATTTTTTAAGATGAAGACTTAGGTTATCTAGTTACCAACAGTCGAGGTGGATGGTTGAATACTTGGATAACTATCACTTAAAGGAGTTACATTGTAGTACTCCATGTCACACGCATAAGACGATGTGGATAATCGCAAGAGGTGATAAATGTCTCATACTTTGGTTGATTGGGTATTGAGTACTTAGAGATTTGAATGTACCACAAATATTCTACACCGTTCTTCCAACATTAGTGCAAGCTTAAGTTACAAGAACGAAGAATTCTACTTCAGTTTCAAGTTTGGTATATCGGGTTTACTCCATTAGTGGTTACTTCAAATAGCCTACAAAAGGGTTGGTAAAAAGAGAGTCAGAGAGAGTTTAAGAGAAGAAACTTGATCAGCAGTTGTTTCTTACTGGATAGATTTGAGCTAATTTATTCTTCACACAAGTATTTAAGTATATATGCATACAAGGTTTTGCTGATTTCGAGGTATCAAAACTAGCAAGGGGGAAAGAGTGGATACACCAGAACGCACAACAAGTACATGTGATAGAGCCCATGCCTTCTTCTTTTTTAGGTCATTTCGGGAAGACAAATGTCATAACCGTAGAGAATATCAATGTTTTAACTTGTTATTTTGGGTGCATTACTTCACCACATGGGGGAGAAGAGATATCTTGCTATTTTTAGTATGCATTATTTAAGCTTCCAGGTGAAAAAGATGTGTGAAGAATTATTCAAGTGTGTAGTGCAAGCTTAAGTTACAAGAACGAAGAATTCTACTTCAGTTTCAAGTTTGGTATATCGAGTTTACTCCATCAGTGGTTACTTCAAATAGCCTACAAAAGGGTCTCAACCCATTAGTGATTAACCATTAGGGAAACATTAACTGAATCTGTAATGTATCTTCTCACGCTTAAATAATTCTTCACACATCTTTTCCACCTGGAAGCTCAAATAATGCATACTAAAAATAGCAAGATATCTCTTCCCCATGTGGTTGAAGTAATGCACCCGAATAACAAGTTAAAACATTGATATTCTCTACGGTTATGACATTTGTCTTCTCGGGATGACCTAAAAAAAGAAGAAGGTATGGGCTCTATCACATGTACTTGTTGTGCGTTCTGGTGTATCCACTCCTTCCCCCTTGCTAGTTTTGATACCTCGAAATTAGCAAAACCTTGTATGCACATATACTTAAATACTAGTGTAAAGAATAAATTAGCTCAAATCTATCTGGTGAGAAACAACTGTTGATCAAGTTTCTTCTCTTAAACTCTCTCTGACTCTCTTTTTACCAACATCTCTCTCTCTCTCTAAACATATTTCTTTTACACTTTCATATTTATTTTCCATATTTCTTTCTCTCACTACATACACTCTCTCTCTCTCTCTCTCTCTCTCTCTCTCTCTCTCTAAACATGGCTATCAATTGGTTTGAGTCTCCCTGACCACCGGATCAATGATTCTTTAGATCTTACACATATAGTCATAGACTATGTTTAGTACTCTTCATATCACGTCAATTTTGTTGGGGCATTTGATAGAAAAGTTTTAAGATTTTAAACAGAAATGTATTCACTCCCTACAGTTTCCACAATTGGTATCAGAGCCAGGTGGCTGTAGTTTTCAAAACAAATAGTTTTCAAAACCAAGTACGATCCATGTATCAAATTATATGAGAAGCAGGACATAATATGAAAAGTGGGTCGATTTTTAATTCTTAGAAGTTTAAAATGACAAAGTGACAATTTTGGTTATTTTTGAGGTTTAAAATGACAAAGTGACAATTTTCAAGTGACAAGCCCGAGATCGATCTTTATAAAGAATCATGGAACTTAAAATTTAATAGCTAGATTTGAGATATTAATTTTTCCAAAGTGACTATGGATTTGATTAGATTTTACTTATTTGAGATTGAAGTTGGATTTCACAAAGGCATGTTCTTTTTTTATCTTGAAGTCGGGGTTGGTTGGATGCATGACTTTCAATGATAACTTTCTCGGGCTTACCATTTTTTAAGATGAAGACTTAGGTTATCTAGTTACCAACAGTCGAGGTGGATGGTTGAATACTTGGATAACTATCACTTAAAGGAGTTACATTGTAGTACTCCGTGTCACACGCAGAAGACGATGTGGATAATCGTAAGAGGTGATAAATGTCTCATACTTTGGTGGATTGGGTATTGAGTACTTAGAGATTTGAATGTACCACAAATATTCTACATCGTTCTTCCAACATTAGTGCAAGCTTAAGTTACAAGAACGAAGAATTCTACTTCAGTTTCAAGTTTCGTATATCGGGTTTACTCCATTAGTGGTTACTTCAAATAGCCTACAAAAGGGTTGGTAAAAAGAGAGTCAGAGAGAGTTTAAGAGAAGAAACTTGATCAGCAGTTGTTTCTTACTGGATAGATTTGAGCTAATTTATTCTTCACACAAGTATTTAAGTATATATGCATACAAGGTTTTGCTGATTTCGAGGTATCAAAACTAGCAAGGGGGAAAGAGTGGATACACCAGAACGCACAACAAGTACATGTGATAGAGCCCATGCCTTCTTCTTTTTTAGGTCATTTCGGGAAGACAAATGTCATAACCGTAGAGAATATCAATGTTTTAACTTGTTATTTTGGGTGCATTACTTCAACCACATGGGGGAAGAGATATCTTGCTATTTTTAGTATGCATTATTTAAGCTTCCAGGTGAAAAAGATGTGTGAAGAATTATTCAAGCGTGAGAAGATACGTTACAGATTCAGTTAATGTTTCCCCAAATGGTTAATCACTAAGCTTATTATTAAAGGAGCAGTAATATTTGATGTGGTTTGCTACTAATTCGTCTATGCACTTAGTTATTCTAAGCTTGTAAGAAAGCTTTAAAAATGCTCAAAAGAGGATTACTGGTTCGAGGGAAGCTATGAAAGCTTCTAAATGAAGAATATGTGACATAAATTAGGGGGAAGTTGATTCAGAAGCTTCTCCTTAACCAAAAATGTATGGGCTACCTAGTTTATGCCTATTATAGTATTTCTCCTACAAGGTACTACAAAGATGATTCATGTTGGAGTGCAGACTTAAAGTCAAAGGCCACAGAAGACATCATCAACAATGGAAGCTTCATGGAAGTTCATGTTCTTAATCAATATATACTTGTTAGGAAAAAATTGTAAGTAATTCTGTATATCGTCCCATGGGGGAAGATTGTTAGGATTTTGTTTTATGTGACGACATTACGTAATTACCATAGTTTATCATACTCACATACGCAGGGACTAGAATAGGCAATGTTGTATAGTTTAGAAGCATATGGACTATAAATACCCCTCCAATGGGTTGAGACTCTTGTATCTTTTACACTTTCACATTTATTTTCCATATTTCTTTCTCTCACTACACTCTCTCTCTCTCTCTCTAAACATGGCTATCAATTGGTTTGAGTCTCCTTGACCACTGGATCAATGATTCTTTAGATCTTACACATATAGTCATAGACTATGTTTGGTACTCTTCATATCACGTCAATTTTGTTAGGGCATTTGATAGAAAAGTTTTAAGATTTTAAACAGAAACGTATTCACCCCCTACAGTTTCTATAATTGGTATCAGAGCCAGGTGGCTCTAGTTTTCAAAACAAATGGTTTTCAAAACCAAGTACGATCCATGTATCAAATTATATGAGAAGCAGGACATAATATGAAAAGTGGGTCGATTTTTAATTCTTAGAAGTTTTGGTGTTGAATATCTTTGTTATACAATCTTAAATAATGATTGTAATTTGTTATATAAGTTGACTTTAAAGTCCACAAAGTTTTACACCTTGTCTTCGGGTCAAAATAAATGTTTTTGGAAAATTTGACCAAGCCCGCGGTACCCTTTGTTAACAAAGGCTGGTACCCTTATGAAAAGGTACCGGTGGACCCGGTTCCTTAGTGCACTTTTCATTGATTTGGTCAACTTTAAAAGCTCGTAAAAAATTAACCTAAAGTCAGTACGAGTCGTGCCACCTACCATTTCGAAAGGAATTTAGTCTACTTTCTAATATAAATGGTTAGAGGTACTGATTAAAATTTTAAGTAAGTTAAATTTTTAAAATACTACAGAGTGTCCAAAATATTAAGTTTCGTATTAATATAGAAACTCGATTTTTTGAGTCGGGCAATTTAAGTTGGTATCCTTTGAACATTGATACATCTTCTTTTGAAATTAAAGTATTTTGGAAACTAATCAAGCTTGTTATACATTGTTATATTTAACGCAAAGTGAAGAAAAGTATTTTCGTATGCTATATGATTAGTTGTTTTACTTTGCATTGCTTATATACCTTGATCGTATGCTTATTTCAAGTTGTATGTGAGCTTGTTTATTTGTGAAATATATGTGTCTCCTTATCATATCTTTCATTCGCTCGTTTGTCAATTTAGGTTCTTAAAGAATATTTATATGGTTTTAAAAGGAGTGGTTGGGATAACTTCTACATTTGTTGAAAATGTATTTCCGTAAATGCTTAGGTAAGTCATATAAGTAGAAGTGATGTTAAAAATATATAATATGGTATATGACTACTTGTTTCAAATTATTTAGTATTATATATTCTTTACATCTTGTAATTGATTTTGGTTGTTTATGTAATATAAGCGTATTGTTTGGAATATTTGCTTATTTGATTGTTGATTTCATGTTTTCACATTATAGGGCTTATGCTAGGTCTCGTGCACCCCATATAGGCATATATTAATTTCTTTGTATATACTTGATTGTGTCATTGTGTGGTTGTAATTTATGTTTCAAGTTTTAAATTTATATTTTGCCGACTTTACCAAAACAACACTTTAACGGGCAGTATACCCGGTCAGATGGGAGTTTTGTGGTAAGTAGGGTGTCGATCACTAAGAGCGAGAAACAATCTTTTAATTTATTAATATTTTGGTTATCTAAACTAAGTTAATTCTATTCTATATTAGAACTATGCTAAACCTATGTTAATCCTAAATCTAACGGATAAGGGGGTTTTTAGCCTGAGAGACTGGCACAGGTTTTGTGGTGACTAAAATCAACTTAAGACACTAAAACACACGCAAACAAATTACCAGAAGATAAAAGAGCGATCTAGCCAAATATAAGAAAATTGTATTGACCATTATTAATCCATTTAGAACGTTGGTTTGTTTATTTAGTGCAATGATTACTTATCTCGAGGCGGCATATCATTCTTAAGACTTAGGCGGTACTTCTTCCTAAGACGTAGATACGAAGAATTCATTCACAATTAAATGTGTGGAAACTAGAAGGGGGGTTTAAATAGTTTTCACATTAAAATCTTAACTTTTATTTTCTTTTATTTATTTTCACAAAAGTGTATTTAGTTTTGTTTGATGGGATGTGATATGTTTAAAATCAGATAATGCAAGCAATAATGTAAAGGATATATGACACGGTTATTTATAGTGGTTCGGCTACAAAGACTCCTTCCTTGCCCTACTCCACTCCCCGAGTCACCTACTCGAGAGTTCGAATACACTAATCACCAAATCTCCTTTAACCGAAGGAGAAGCCACACAACGTTACTTAATCATTTTCACGATGCTAGGTTAAACATCGGGTTCCACATATTAGAACCATTTACCATTTGCCACTACACATTACAACACCCCTTATTCAAATCCTAAACCCTTCGTCACATCACCGATCCATGTATCAAATTATATGAGAAGCAGGACATAATATGAAAAGTGGGTCGATTTTTAATTCTTAGAAGTTTTGGTGTTGAATATCTTTGTTATACAAGCTTAAATAATGATTATAATTTGTTATATAAGTTGACTTTAAAGTCCACAAAGTTTTACACATTGTCTTCGGGTCAAAATAATTTTTTTTGGAAAATTTGACTAAGCCCGTGGTACCCTTTGTTAACAAAGGCTGGTACCCTTTTGAAAAGGTACCGGTGGACCTGGTTCCTTAGTGCACTTTTCATTAATTTGGTCAACTTTAAAAGCTCGTAAAAAATTAAACGTAAGTCAATACGAGTCGTGCCACCTACCATTTCTAAGGGAATTTAGTCTACTTTCTAATATAATTGGTTAGAGGTACTGATTAAAATTTTAAGTAAGTTAAATTTTTAAAATACTACAGAGGGTCTAAAATATTAAGTTTCGTATTAATATAGAAACTCAATTTTTTGAGTCGGGCAATTTAAGTTGGTATCCTTTGAACATTGATACATCTTCTTTTGAAATTAAAGTATTTTGGAAACTAATCAAGCTTGTTATACATTGTTATATTTAACGCAAAGTGAAGAAAAGTATTTTCGTATGCTATATGATTAGTTGTTTTACTTTGCATTGCTTATATACCTTGATCGTATGCTTATATCAATTGATATGTGACTTGTTTATTTGTGAAAAGTGTATGTGTCTCCTTATCAAATCTTCATTCGCCTCGTGCCAATTTAGGTTTTCTTAAAGAATCTTATATATGGTTTTAAAAGGATGGTTGGGATAAACATTCTACATTTGGTGCAAATGTATTTCCCGTAAATGCTTAGGAAGTCATATAAGTTAGAAGTGATGTTAAAAATATATATAATAAGGATATACGTGACTACCTGTGATATTCAAATTTATTTCAAGTATTAAAGTAATTCTTTACAATCGTTGTAAATGATTTTTTGGTTGCTTCTGTAATATAAGCGTAATAGTTTGAATTTTTGCTATTTGATTGTTGAGATTCATGGTTTTCACATTATAAAGAGGCTTATGCTAGGTCATCCGTGCACCCCAATATAGGGCAAATATTAATTTCTTTCTTTGTATAGACATGATTATGCATTGTGTGGTAGTAATTATGTTTCAGTTTAAATTTATATTTTTGCCGACTTACCAAAACAACACATTAAAGGGCAGTATACCCGTCAAATGGGATTTTGTGGTAAGTAGGGGGTGTTTTTGTGCCGATCACTAGAGCGAGAAACATCTTTAAATTTATTAATATTTTGTTTACTAAACTAAGTAAATTCTATTCTATATTAGAACTAAGCTAAACCTATGGTTTAATCCTAAATCTAACGTTAAGGGGTTTTTATAGCCTGAAGACTGGCACATGGTTTTTGTGGTGACTAAAATCAACTAAAGAACCCTTAAAACACACCAAACAAATTACCAGAAATAGAAAGAGCATCAATGCCAAATATAATAAAAATTGTAATTGGACCATTAGTTAATCCATTTAGAACGTTGGTTTGTTTATTTAGTGCAATGATTACTTATCTCGAGGCGGCATATCATTCTTAAGACTTAGGCGGTACTTCTTCCTAAGACGTAGATACGAAGAATTCATTCACAATTAAATGTGTGGAAACTAGAAGGGGGGTTTAAATAGTTTTCACATTAAAATCTTAACTTTTATTTTCTTTTATTTATTTTTCACAAAGTGTATTTAGTTTTGTTTGATGGGATGTGATATGTTTAAAATCAGATAATGCAAGCAATAATGTAAAGGATATATGACACGGTTATTTATAGTGGTTCGGCTACAAAGACTCCTTCCTTGCCCTACTCCACTCCCCGAGTCACCTACTCGAGAGTTTCGAAATACACGTAATCACCCAAGATCTCCTTTAACCGAAGGAGAAGCCACACAATTAAACGTTACTTAATCTTTTCACGATGCTAGGTTAAACTCGGTTCCACAAATTAGAACCATTTTAACCATTTGCACTACACATTACACACCCCTTATTCAATCCTAAACCCTTCGTCACATCACCAATGCTTGTCCTCTACTAGGTACTAAACATACACAAATATATTGTTAATTTTTTACACCAACGTCACCAAACCAAATCTAGACATTTTTTAAGATATTTTGTTTGAAGATTAGCAGACAAATAAAAGAATATTTGAGACTAGAAGCTTGCACAAGATGTAAGATAGAATCCAAAGCTTCAGAGATTTTGACAAGCTTGTCCATAAAAGAACCCCTTTTTTTTTTTGGTGTCATCACGACAACGATCCATGAAGGAATCTACAAGAAGCATTAGAGTATAAGTAAGAATATAGGAGGAAGATCAATGGTAACCAAGATCGAGAGAGAAGAAAAATGTTAGAAAGGACAAATCCTAGAACAAGGAAGTGAGAAGTAGACATAGAAGAGCAATTGTACACCGGCGCCAAAAACTTGATGTGTCGTTGTGTGGTGTTAAATTTATGATTTCAAGTTTTAAATTTATATTTTGCCGACTTAACCAAAAAAACACTTTAACGGGCATTGTACCCGGTCAGATGGGAGTTTCGTGGTAAGTAGGGTGTTGATCACTAAGAGCGAGAAACAATCTTTCAATTTATTAATATTTTGGTTATCTAAACTAAGTTAATTCTATTCTATGTTAAACCTATGCTAAACCTATGTTAATCCTAAATCTAACGGATAAGGGGGTTTTCAGCCTGAGAGACTGGCACGGGTTTTGTGGTGACTAAAATCAACTTAAGACACTAAAACACACACAAGCAAATTAACAGAAGATAAAAGAGCGGTCTAGCCAAATATAAGAAAACTGTATTAACCATTATTAATCCAATTAGAACGTTGGTTTGTTTATTTAGTGCAATGATTACTTATCTCGAGGCGGCATATCATTCTTAAGACTTAGGCGGTACTTCTTCCTAAGACCTAGATACGAAGAATTCTGTCACAATTAAACGTATCCGCATAAAGCATCCTTATTTGCTGATTATAATCTATCTTAGGGATTAAAGCAATGGTGATCTTGTTAAACCCTAGCTCATAGAGACTTTACCCACTTACTACTTAAAGGCAATTTATACAGTAGTTTTCCACTAACCAAGTCTTTATCAATTAATTGAGAACGTACTCGTTGATCCCAAGGGTCACCTAAGCTCGTAATCTAAAGGCGAAGATAGGTTATTATTCGTGATCCTATTGGTCTAGATGTATAAATCACTATATGGAGAGCCATCCCGGCATCTAGATTACTTGGTTTGTATCACTAGATCCAGTTGAATGATAGGTCGCATACAAAAGCATGTAAACAAGTATAAATTGATAAACATAAACAAGCAATCAACGATAAATTAAGCAATCGAGATAAACAAAACCAAACATTCAAATCTTCATAATAATGGCTAATGCTCGAAGGTATTAGCCTTCAAACGTCATAATCAATACAAGAGTAATAATTTAGCCAAGGTAAACTAGCCGAGTTAACGAATGATATCAAAAACTGAATGATTACAAGAGTATATGAGATTACAAGTTGTTTCCTATGGAATTAATTTCTATGCTCGACCTCTTCTGCTCTTCTTCTCTTTTAAAAATTGACTTTTGTGGTTTAGGTATCAAAAATATGATTTATTACACTCAAAACCCGTTTTTAGGTTTTCTATTTATAAGGTCTGGAATTTGATTGATACGGCGTATTGACTGGGGTCAATACGCCGTATCGAGGGTTTCTTGGAGTAGGGACCACGTTAGATATCTTCCAGAATATTTTATTACTATATCTTGAATACGGCGTATAGACTTCTCTAGATACGGTTGATGTGCTGTCGTGTAGGGTCAATTTATTGATTACCAAGTTTTAAATTTATATTTAGCCAACTTATCCTAAAAGCTAAAACACTAGTTAACGCCAGTGTACTCGAAGGGTAAGTTCTTGGTTAAGTAGATGTCGATACACAAGAGCGAGGTTTTTAACCTTATATTTCTATCAGTATTATCATTACACTAAATTAAGTTAATTCTAATTACTGTTAAAACCAATGATAAACCTAGTTCTAATGATAAAAGGAGGTTTTTCAGCTTGAGAGACTGCACAGGTATATGTGACATAAACCAATATCTAAAAACCACCAAAAAAATAAAAATCAAGAAAACAATTAGAAGATATATGAGCGTATAATAGAAAGAAATGATAGAAAACTGTATTAGCCATATTAAATCCGATTAAATGTTGGTTTGTTTATTTAGTGCAATGGATAATTCATTATCTTGAAGCGCATATTCATTCCTAAGCCTAGGCGGGAACATCGACCTAAGAAGACCTAAGACACGTTGAATCTTGTCACAATTAACGTATCCGCATAAAGCATCCTTTTAGTTTAAATATAATCTATCTAGGGATTAAAGCAGTGGTGATCTTGTTAAACCCTGGCCCATCAGGACTTTACCCACTTACTGTTTGACGGTATTTTATATATATTGGTAGTTAACTGTTCAAGTCTTTATCAATTAATTAAGAACATACTTGTTAAAACATTACGGGACACCTACCGGTCCAACTAAGCTCATAATTTAAAGACAAAGATAGAACATTATTTGTGATCCTATTGTTCCAGTAATATAAAACACGATATGGAGAGCTATCCTAATATCTAGTTCACTTGTTAGGCGTAACTACACCCAGTTGAATGATAGGTCGCATATTCAAACACGTAGACAAGTATCATGTGATAAACATAATTAAACTTTCAACGATAAATTAAGAAATCGATTTTAAAACAAACTAAACATTAAACCTTCATTAGGATGGCTAATACCCAAGGTTATTAGCCCATAACCATTGTAATTATACAAGCGTGATCAAATAACCAAGCTAAACTAAACGTTTTACCGAACGATACCAAAAATTAAATGATTACAAGAGTATAGGAATTACACATTGTCTTCTATGGAATCGTGATCGATGCTTGACTTTTGGTTACTCTTCTTTTCTTCAGAAAATCGTCTTTTATGTGAATGGTATAGAGAATATGATTTTGCACACCGAAAACTCGTTTTTGAGTCTTCTATTTATATTGTCTAAAAAAGACTGGATATGCCGTATTGAGCTAGGTCAATACGGCGTATAGAGGTGTTTTCCTTGGAGTTCATGCTAAATTTATAATCAATCAAATATAACTTCCCAAAATATATTTATTCACCAAATCTCTGAATAGTTATCCAGTTGGATATGGCATATAGGAAAACATAGATACTCCGTATTGGGAAGTGAGAATACGCGTTTTCTTGTGAAATCCAGGCGCTGATACGCCGTATCTTCTTTTATGGATACGGCGTATTGAGCAGAATTAAGCAATCTTCAAATGTTATCGTTTAAGCTCCAAAAAGGACGCCTTTTAGCATGTCTTCACAAATCACTCCGTAATTACTGCAATTTACAAATTTAAGCAATTAAGTAACGATTCTTGCAATAATTATATAAAAGTGGATAACTTATCCAGGATCAATGAAGGTATGAATGTATCGTTATTTGATGTCAGCAAATATCCCCCCACTTGAATTCTACTTGTCCTCAAGTAGACTCTAGATTATATTGAAAATGTATCCCAACCGAAGTTAAGGATTTTTCCGTTTAAGTTCTTCTTTCATTTTAATCACCTGTACAAGAGCAAGCACCTCACAAAATATGGAAATGAAAACACTCAAATCACTCAACTAATCTAGGGTGTAACATTTAATTGGTATGCTTATTTGCTCGGTCGTGATTAGTTTCATATCATATGCTTGGCAAGGATACACATCTCCACCATTAGAGCTAAGGAGAAACAAGTCCAAAGGTAAATTAGGTTTTTATTATAAGGCTAAGGGTCGATCATTTTAACCATCTTTTACCGATAGTGCCACACCAATAAGGTATCTAAATCATACATACACGGCCGTAATGAAGGAATAGACATGTACAATTCGATCACATCCTCATTCGAGTTTAACCAAGGGTTAGGATGAAGAATGATATAGGGTAGGGATCTTCTAACTGTAACACCCCACCTAATGTACATTGGGTTGCGCAACCGAAATTAGCAATTGGATGTTACTAAATAGCACCATTTACCAAGATAATAGAAAATGACCCAAATGAGATGTTTGAAAAACATGTGTTCCATTATTAATCAGAATTAAAATGTGTTTAGGTCCCCACAGAATCGCAACCACCGTCAATTATAATCATTGAAAGACAATTGTTTCAATTAAAATACATTGTTTTAACACAACTTAAGACATTGTTTTTGAAAGACCAGAACACATAAGTAGTCTTTCTATAAAATCCATCACACGCACGACACCTCCATGCCATCATTGCCTTCAACCTTGGTTACCTGGGATAAATCATGTTTAAAACGTCAACAACAAAGTTGAGGGAAATTCATAGAGTTTAAATTAATCAGTAAACAATAATATTTGAACACATAATTAGTTCTCGGGAAAACAAAGCAACGAATGTGATGTATAGAAACTTCTTTTCTTTCACGCAATAAGCTCATGACACTGAACGTTGACAATACATATGGCATTTCATATGTTAAAGTGCCCTAAAACAAGGTATTATTGTCATATACCTACTATCTTCTAAATACAAAATGTCCGTTTGACAGGGTGTTCACCGTCGGATTCATACCCCAGACAGGGCGGTCAAACCCAATAGATCTATTTAATACATTAGTGTTCACCTTACAAGGCAATTAACGGTTCATGAAATAAAGGACTTCGAAAATAGCTACTTATGCAAAAACAATCTCATAATCGGGTCCAGCATACCATAAAATCATATATGTTCGATTTATAAAACAAACATGTATGCCCCTCGCGAGTTTAAAAACATTTAAAACAGTTCAAAAGCGAGGCTATGAACTCACCTTAATCAAAATATCCAAATTAATCAACTCAACAAGCGTAGCTTGCTTCACGTCTTAACCGCGACCTATATAATACATATATGGCGATACGTGACTAAAAGTATAATATTTCATATAATGCATACTTGCATATATATATATATAACATTATTACGTATATACAATCATATACTATAATCTCCAAGTGCGACGCAAAACAATTCACTTTGACGCACTTAACAATAATATAACGTTTTCCATAAAGTTTCCATTTTTAGAAAGCTTGCCGAAAGTAAGGATAATATAATCCGAACTTCATATTTCGTTACAATTTAACAAACATTACGAACCCTTTGCTCATTATGGTCTTTATTCAAAAGTTTACGCAAGTCTGACTTTCAAAAGTCAAACTTCGTAGTTGACTTTTTATCCTAAAAATAACCAAACTTGACTCGGCCGTAAAATGTTCGTTTTTAGGAGTTACAAGGCCCACCTTATATCAAAGCGGACCTTAGAACATCCTTTATCATTATCAAAAGCCTAAAATAGATTTAAAAAAAATCTTGACACGCCACGGTGAAACTTAGTTTTCTGGTCAAACTTGGTCAACCCAAAGTCACACCAAATCACATTTTCATCAAATTCTAACTATCCCAACATGTTTAACTATCCATGTACCAAAACTATCAAACACATGCTCATACTCGAAATACATTCAAATCAATTTTGCACTTGAATCATCTAGCAATAACCATATATATGTAATAACATCAAATTAAATCAACAAATAAACATAAATAAGTGCTCACAAAGCTAGAACAAAAATCGATTTGGTTTCCCCCTTTGTTGAATCGTACGGACGAGCAACCCAAACCATAAACCAAAACCTTTTCCAACACAACCAACTCACAATAACACTTATCTAGCAACTAGTGACCTTCCTTTTAGATCAAAATCATAAGAACTTGACCCAAAATCTAACTTCTTCAAAACTTAATGCATGTATGGTTTCTATAGTGGGATTTGTAGCTATTAAAACAAGGATTAAGATGGTATAAATTGATTGTATTGCATGTTAAAAATAAAGTGGCGGTGGTGGTGTTTTCTTGTGGCCGGTCATGGAGAGCAACAAGGAGGAGAAAGAAAACCAATTTTGATAAAAGAAAAATATGGAAGTATTGAGGTCCTATTTATAGAATAAGAGTTTGGAAAATTGGTAATTTAGGTCCCTCCAATCTCAATCTCTTTTAAAGTTAGTAAAAAGTAACATTTCTTTTATTTAAAATCGGCCAAAGACTCGGGTCACACCGCATTCGTAAATATATTAAATTCGTCCCACTAATTTTACTTTAAAATGTTTAATAAATCGTTGAACCTCGTAAAACACGACCTTTAAACACGGTTTTTACAAAAACTAGGGGAAACATAGTAAAATAAGAAAATAATATATTTACGCTCTCGGAACAACAAAATACGTTTTTCTGATTTTCTTATATGCTAAAACAATTAGAAACTCAACCACGGATTGAAATTATCATATAAGTGGAATTTTCTATCAAACCTCATATAGTATAAACGACTATAACTATTTATGTAGCAAAAATAATTATCTTAGCTCGGGATAGACATTGACCTGAAACTCGGGTTGTTACATTCTCCCCTCCTTTAGGGAGTGCCATCATGCTCAGCTCGAATTATTTGCTTTACTCGCTTCGTCCTTACTTGTAAAGAGATGAGGGTACTTTTTCTTAATCTGATCCTCACGTTCCCAAGTAAATTCTGGACCTCTTTGCAAACTCTAACGAACTTTGACAATAGGTATCCGACTTTGCTTAAGTCACTTAACCTCTTTATCAACAACTTCCACTGGCTCTTCAATCACATGCAACTTGTCATCAAGTTGAATCTCATCCAATAGAACAACAATATCACTTTCCGCTAAACATTTCTTAAGATTCAAAACATGGAAAGTACTGTGAATTCCTTTCAATTCTTCAGGTAACTCCAACGTATAAGCTACAGGACCAACTCTAGCTAGAATCTTAAATGGCCCAATGTAACGAGGACTTAGCTTTCCGCGCTTTCCAAAACGCACAGCGCCCTTCCATGGCGATACCTTAAGCAGTAACATATCACTAACTTCAAATTCCAATGGCTTAGCTCTTTTATCTGCATAACTCTTCTTGCGACTACGGGCAGTCAACAAACGGTTCTTAATCTGGACAATCTTCTTGGTCATATCACGGATCAATTCTGGACCGGTGAGTTGGCTATCCCTAACCTCACTCCAGCATATAGGTGACCTACATTTCCGTCTATACAAAGCTTCATATGGTGCAGCCTTAATACTTGCGTGATAACTATTGTTATATGAGAACTCGGCCAATGGCAGATGGCGATCCTAACTATTTCCAAAGTCAATCACACAGGCATGCAACATATCTTTCAACGTTTATATTGTCCTCTCGCTTTGACCATCCGTTTGAGGGTGGTAAGCGGTACTCATATCTAAATTCGTCCCCAACGCTTCCTGAAGCGATCTCCAAAAATTAGATGTAAAATAGCTATCTCAGTCCGAAATAATCAAAACAGGTACACCATGCCTACACAAAATTTCTTTCAAGTAAAGTCGCATGAGTTTCTCCATACTATCTGTTTTCTTCATTGGCAAGAAATGAGCTGATTTGGTCAGTCGGTCGACAATGACCCAAATCGTATCGTACCCACTTAGCGTTCTTGGCAATCCACTCACAAAATCCATAGTAATCCTTTCCCACTTCCAAACTGGAATCTCAGGTTGTTGGAGCAATCCAGATGGTTTCTGATGCTCGGCTTTAACCTTCGCACAAGTCAGACACTTACTAACATACGTGGCGATATCAGCTTTCATATTCGGCCACCAGTACAACAACTTCAAATCTTGATACATCTTATCTGATCCTGGATGGATAGAATACTTGGACTTATGCGACTCATGCATAAACAAATCCCTCAATCCACCGAATCACGGCAACCAAACACGATTTCCAAAACAACGAGTTCCATTAGGGCGAAATTTGAATATCGGCTTAATTAATCTCCCTAAATTTTCTTTCCTTACATACTTCTTCTTCATTGCTTCCTTTTGAGCTTCATGAATTTTCTTTGGTAAATCATTGTGAACAGTCATCATCAAAGCTCGAACACGCAATGGCTTAATTCTTTCCTTGCAACTCAAGGCGTCAGCGACAACATTCGCTTTTCCAGGTGATACCGAATTTCACAATCATAATCACTCAACAACTCAATCCATCTCTGTTGTCTTAAGTTCAGCTCTTTCTGATTCAAAATATATTGTAGGCTCTTGTGATCGATGAAAACCACACACTTCATTCCATATAAATAATGTATCCATAACCTAAGAGCAAAAACAACGGCTCCTAATTCCAAATCATGAGTAGTGTAATTCTCTTCATGGACTTTCAATTGTCTAGAAGCATATGCTATCACCTTTTCTCTTTGCATCAACACGGCTCCATAACCCTTAAGAGATGCGTCATAATACATCACGAAATCTTTTGTTCCTCCAGGCAACGCTAAGATCGGTGCACTACACAACTTCTGCTTTAATGTCTGAAAAGCGTCTTATTTATTCTTTTTCCCCACTCATATTTCTTATTTTTCTGAGTCAGCTTAGTCAGTGGCTTGGAAATCAAAGAAAAACCTTCAATAAACCTCTTATAATACCCAGCCAATCCAAGAAATTGCCTCACCTCTGTTGGCGTCGTCGATACAACCCAGCTCTTAATGGCTTCGATCTTGGCAGGATCAACATGAACACCGCTACGATAAATCACATGACCCAGAAATTGTACCAAATCTAGCCAAAAATCATACTTTAAAAACTTGGCGTACAATCTCTCTTTCTTAAGCAGTTCCAGAATAATCTTCAAATGCTTCTCATGCTCTTCTTTGTCCTTGGAATAAACCAAAATATCATCGATGAACACTATGACGAACTTATCAAGATATGGCTTGCATACTCGGTTCATCAAGTCCATAAACATAGCAGGCGCATTAGTCAATCCAAACGGCATCACTTGGAACTCAAAGTGACCATACTAAGTTCTAAATGCAGTAATTGGAATGTCCTCTTCTTTAATGTGTAACTGGTGATATCCTGATCGCAGATCGATCTTAGAGTACACGCTAGTACCTTGCAGTTGGTCAAATAAATCATCAATTCTAGGAAGAGGATAACGATTCTTGATGGTCAACTTGTTCAACTCGCGATAATCTGTACACATTCTAAAAGATCCATCTTTCTTCTTCACAAACAACACCGGTGCTCCCTACGGTGATGAACTCGGACGAATAAATCCTTTCTCCAGCAGCTCTTATAGTTGTACCGACAACTCTCTCATTTCATACGATGCCAATCTATACGATGCACGTGCAATAGGTGCAGCCCCCGGTACTAGATCAATTCAAAATTCTACTTGTCTCGGTGGTGGTAGTCCTGGCAACTCCTCAGGAAACACCTCAGGAAAATCACGAATTACAGGCACGTCTTCCATTTGTTTCTCCTTCGACTTATTTTCCGTCACATGTGCCAAAAACAAATGGCAACCTCGCTTAACGCACTTACGGTCCTTGATACACGATATGACCTTTAATCGAGATACACCCTTGTCACTCTCGACTATCAACATCTTGTTCCCATATGGTATACGAACAACTTTCTCGCCACAGACGATCACGGCATCGTGTTTGACAAGCCAATCCATACTGATGATTACGTCAAACGTACCAAGCTCAATCGATATAAGATCGATTTCAAAAACATGGTTTACTAAATTCAAAGTGCAACCTTTCAAAACAGTGTTCTTATTAACTACCCTTCCATCTGCTAACTCTACCTCATAACTAGCTCCTATTTTAACCGGATCGATATTAAGCATGGAACTAAATCTAGTATCCACAAAACTCCTATCGAAACCTGAATCGAATAAAACAAAAGCATAGCGGTTATTGAGCAGAAACGTACCAATAACCACATTCGGACCTTGAGGCTTAGCATCCTTAATAGAATAAGCTCGGCCACGAACTTCTCCAGCTTCTTCTTGCTTAATCTTCTTTGTGCATTGGTTCCTAGTATGACCTTGCTCACCACAATCATAACAAGTCCAAACAGGCTGATTGTTAGCACCCGTGGCAACACTCTTCTCCTTACAATACCTTGCTTTGTGCCCAACCTTTCCACACTTGTGACACTTGATTGTACACTGACCAACATGGCGAGTAAAACATCATTCACACAAAGGAAGCTTTTCATCAGTAGGAGTGGTAACCATGGCTCGCGCGTTCCCTTGCTTTTGGCTATTCTGTAAAGTTTGACGAGAGTTATCCTTTTGATTGCCTTTACCACTACTATTTCCACTTTGAAAGCCCTCCCACTTTCGCTTCTTCCCTTTTAAAATCCTTTCATCTCTAGCTTGCGATTTCTGCTCCATTAACTTATGAGCTATACGCACAGCTTCATTCAGATCAGCAGGCTTAGAAGATGTCACTTCACCCTTGATATTATCAGTCAATCCCCAAATGTAAGCATCAACCTTCACTCTTTCAGGCTTAACCATTCTTGGATACATCAAAGCTAGTTCATTAAACCTCTGAGTATAAGCAACAACATCATACTCTTTGACCTTCAAGTTCCATAATTCATGCTCCATTCTTTGAACTTCTTCTATCAGACAAAATTCCGCGGTCATCAGTTGCTTCATCTCAGTCCAAGGTATTTGGTTCACAGTCTCCAAACCCATGGTTGCAACCTTATTTTTCCACCAAGTCAAAGCTGGTCCTTCCAGTGTAGCAGCAGCAAACTTCACCTTCTTACCCTCTGCACATTCAATGATCTCAAAAACACTCTCAGTTTTCTCAAACCATCTTCGTAATTCGACAGGTCCTTCAACACCACGGAAGACAGTAGGATTGCACTTCATAAACCTAGCAAAAGTGCACTCGCGAACAGCAGGTGTAGTGTCTTGACCTCTAACTGGCCCAGATCCACTAGCATCATTTCTGACATTTGCTTACTTGCCCGCTCAGCAGCAATAGCGACATCAACACTTTCCTTGATCATTCGACGAATAGCATCTTGAGTCATAGGTGCAGACTTTAGAGGCATGATTCTGTCACGTCACACAGAAAACAATCTGATAAGCATTCATAACATGATATACTCATAACATGGTACAATGACAAATCAATCACCACAACAGCCACACAACATCAAGTAGTAATCAAAAGATAGTCATTCATTTTTCATCAAAAGAAAGTTAATACACAGTTGCATTGTTTTATGAAATGATACAAATCGTTACAACCAATAGCACTAATTCTACTAACTGAGGATTCAGTTTAGTGATTATATAACAAAAGGAACTACAATTAAAACTAAACTACTACGAATCATAAGGAGATCCTCGCGGCTCGGATGATGGACTCTTCCCATCTTCAAGCGGAACATTGATAGCTTTATTCGGTCTTTCTTCAAACATAAATCCTCTGTGAATCATCTCTTGATAGAACTCATAAGCTCGAACTCTAGTCCAATAAAGATATCTCTTGACTCGTTCATTCTGCATACGAAGGAATATGTTGCTAAACCTTGCTTCTTTAAGTTCCTTCTTCAATTTCTTACACTCAACCTTATCTTCAGCATTACCAATCTTTTCAACTAGTTTTTCCATTGCAGTCGTTCCTTGCTCCACACTAGAACGCACTTCATTGCCCAAGTCCAAAATCAACTTACCATAGTACTCGTCCTTTGCTTTTCCTTTCTTCTTGACCAATGCATGCGTTGTCTCGCGACCACATAATCTTCTTGAAAGAGAAGCCATCCGACCAAACAAAGAGTTAATGTCCCTCCTCAGGAGACCAGGCAATAGACCATCATTGTCCTCACGAAGAAAAGGAGCAGTAGACGATTCACCTACCTCACGGATGCTAGCAGGAACAGTCTCATCCTCAGACTCAACCGCATCCTCAACCTCAACCTCATCATCAGGATCACACTCAGAAGCAGGCGGCGAAGGGTTAAGAGGATCCACCTCTTTATAAGGATATGTCAACTCTGGCTCATTCTTATCTTCCTTGATGTTGACTTCCATATCATCTTCTTCTTCTTGAGGATCTTCTTCTTCCTTAAATTCGTCTTCTTCCAGGTCCTCATCTTCATCCACTAAGACAGGCTCAGGAACAATAGGAACATCATCGTGTTGATTCGGCTCAACAACAGGTACATCATCCACGTGATCGAGAGGAATACTAGAAAATATCATACAATACTTACTTAATAGCGTATCACTTCTTATTCTTATTGGAACACTATTATCGAAATAACAGTTCGCATCAAAGCGCAACAAATAAAAATTCACAATTCGTGACCTTTTTCAATCCGAATATATCTTAATTATATTTCAAACATATATAATAATGGTTATCATATAATCACATGACATTCTATGCATACAACACATGCATAAATGCACCAATACATAACAATTCATGCATCCAACACATGCATAAATTTATCCATACTTATCTATTTATACATATAACACATACGTAAGCATATATCCATACGTAATAATAAACAAATTTACCTTTTCCTTCTATAGGTAACCAATGGCAACGAGGAGTCTCGGCGTGCGTGTAGAAGCGTTATAGTTTAGGTTTTTTAAAAGGCTCGACCTAGTTCTCTATAACCTTAGGCTCTTGATACCACTCTGTAACACCCCACCCAACGTACATTGGGTTGCGGAACGGAAACTAGCAATTAGATGTTACTAAATAGCACCATTTACCAAGATAATAGAAAATGACCCAAATGAGACGTTTGACAAACATGTGTTTTATTATTAATCAGAATTAAAATGCGTTTAGGTCCCCACAGAATTGCAACCACCGTCTATTACAATCATTAAAAGATAATTGTTTCTATTAAAAGACATTGTTTTAACACAACTTAAGACATTGTTTTGAAAGACCAGAACACACAAGTAGTCTTTCCATAAAATCCATCACACGCACGACACCTCCACTCCATTGTTTCCTTCAACCTTGGTTACCTGGGATAAAACATGTTTAAAACATCAACAACAAAGTTGAGTGAAATTCATAGAGTTTAAAGTAATCAGTAAGCAATAATCTTTAAACACATAATTAGTTCTCGGGAAAACAAAGCAACGAATGCGATGGATAGCAACTTCTTTTCTTTCACGTAATAAGCTCATGACACCGAACATTAACAATACATATGGCATTTCATATGTTAAAGTGCCTCAAAACAAGGTATTATTGTCATATACCTACTATCTTCTAAATACAAAATGTCCGTTTGACAGGGTGTTCACCGTCGGATTCATACCCCGGATAGGGCGGTCAAACCCAATAGATCTATTTAATGCATTAGCGTTCACCTCACATGGCAATTAACGATTCATGAAATAAGGGACTTTGACAATAGCTACTTATGCGGAAACAATCTCATAATCGGGTCCAGCACACCATAAAATCGTATGTGTTCGATTTATAAAACAAACATGTAACCCCCTCGCGGGTTTAAAAACATTTAAAATAGTTCAAAAGCGAGGCTATGAACTCACCTTAATCAAAAGATCTAAATCAATCAACTCAACAAGCGTAGCTTGTTTCACGTCTTAACCGCGACCTATATAATAAATATATGGCGATACATGACTAAAAGTATAATATTTCATATAATGCATCCTTTCATATATATATATATATATATATATATATATATATATATAACATTATTACGTATATACAATCATATACTATAATCTCCAAGTACGACGCAAAACAATTCACTTTGACGCACTTAACAATAATATAACGTTTTCCATAAAGTTTTTATTTTTAGAAAGCTTGCCAAAAGTAAGGATAATATAATCTGAACTTCATATTTCGTTACAATTTAACTAACATTACGAACCCTTTACTCATTATAGTCTTTATTCAAAAGTTTACGCAAGTTTGACTTTCAAAAGTCAAACTTCATAGTTGACTTTTTACCCCAAAAATAACCAAACTTGACTTGGCCGTAAAACGTTTATTTTTAGGAGTTCCAAGACCCACCTTATATCAAAACGGACCTTAGAACACCCTTTGTCACTATCAAAAGCCTAAACTAGATATCAAAAATTTCTCGACACGCCATGGTCAAACTTAGTTTTCTGGTCAAACTTGGCCAACCCAAAGTCATACCAAATCACATTTTCATCAAATTCTAACTATCCCAACATGTTTAACTATCCTAAAAACATGTACCAAAACTATCAAACACATGCTCATACTCGAAATACTTTTAAATCAATTGTGTACTTGAATCATCTAGCAATAACCATATATATGTAATAACATCAAATTAAATCAACACATAAACATAAATAAGTGCTCACAAAGCTAGAACAAAAATCGATTTGGTTTCCCCCTTTGTTGAATCGTACGGACGAGCAACCCAAACCACAAACCAAAACCTTTTTCAACACAACCAACTCACAATAACACTTAGCTAGCAACTAGTGACCTTCCTTTTAGATCAAAATTACAAGAACTTGAACCAAAATCTAACTTCTTCAAAACTTAGTGCATGTAAGGTTTCTATAGTAGGATTTGTAGCTCTTGAAACAAGGATTAAGATGGTATAAATTGATTGTATTGCATGTCAAAAATAAAGTGGCGATGGTGGTATTTTCTTGTGGCCGGTCGTGGAGAGCAACAAGGAGGAGAAAGAAAACCAATTTTGATAAAAGAAAAATATGGAAGTATTGAGGTCCTATGTATTGAATAAGGGTTTGGCAAATTGGCAATTTAGGACCCTCCATTCTCAATCTCTTTTAAAGTTAGTACAAAGTAACATTTCTTTTACTTAAAATCGGCCAAAGACTCGGGTCACACCGCGTTTGTAAATATATTAAATATGTCCCACTAATTTTACTTTAAAACGTTTAATAAATCGTTGAACCTCGTTTAACACGACCTTTAAACACGGTTTTTACAAAAACTAGGGGAAACGTTGTAAAATACAAAAATAACATATTTACGCTCTCGGAGCAACAAAATACGTTTGTCTAACTTTCTTATATGCTAAAACAATTAGAAACTCAACCACGGATTGAAATTATCCTATAAGTGGAATTTTCTATCGAACCTCATATAGTATAAACGACTATAACTATTTATGTAGGCCGTAACGACAGAATAGACATGCATGACTCGATCTCAACCTCGTTCGAGTAAAACCTAAGGTTAATTGCTAGGAAAGGGAAGTAAATTGTTGTTAAATAAATTTCACAAAACAAATAGATTAAGCTTGGACAAATAAGGTAGTTGCTAGAAACTTTTCCCGATCGTTCCATGATAAAGACTTTAACTATTTACAAACGCCTCGATCATAGAAATGACAAAGACAACCTAAGTTGTTGTTCCCATAACGATCAACTTCCCGATCATCCTAAACTTACATATGTTTACAAAACTGGTGATACCGGTCACTTTATACAAAACTATACATCGTTGATTTTTATCCACATATCAACGAATAATCGATCCTTCCAAGTATTTTATCGGTTTTAGTTTAGCGAACCGACTATCAATCATCCTTATCTTTTTTTGATGCATTTTCCATTTTCTCTTTTTTTACCATAAATCTCGGTGTAATTTCACCATCTTCACAATCATAATTCATCCGGATAATTGTTCCTTTAACACTTCATCTTTGGACATAATACATAATCACGAAAGTAGCAAAATACATGAGGTACATATTTTCCCATTACATTGTGCAATTTCCCGACCTAACCGAAGATAGAAAATTTCACTTTAACACGGGAAATACAAAACTTTACACAAAAGCAACTAGCAAATTTGATTAAGTAGGCTTAATCTACAAGGTAGGCTAAAGTGTAAAGGTGCAACAAAATAGACATATGGTGTGAAAAATATAGGAATGGCTCAACAGGTTTTTTTAGAGGATCTTACTCTTATAGTGAGAGCAAGCAAAGGGTTACACGGGGTTTAACTAACTAGTGTAGTTAGTTAATTTTACAACATTTAGGCTTTTTGGTATACTCCTAGAAATTTACCAGTTAAAAATGTTTCTCCATCTAAGTCCATAGTACTCATCGTTGTGTTCTCGAGTGATATACCAAGCCAAGTTCTAAAGTCCACTACATCATCGGCACACTCATAATTTTTGTAAAATTTTTAGTAAACATTTGGAAATGAAATAGGCTTAGTTCTCACAATTTTGTATTAAGGGTTATAGTGCGCTAGGTCATGTAACTAGTAATTTTCACAAAAGTTATGCTAAAAAAATTAATTTGGCATAATTTTAAGCATATAGCATATTATTTGTAAAAAGAAGGACAAGTAGGCATTCTAATTCTCCATCCCCCACTTAAATTATAAACGTCCTCGTTGTATAGATAAAACAATTTAAAGAAAATGAGAAATAGAATTAGATGAGGGACTCCCTTGATATGTTGCTCGAGATGATTCTCTAATTTAAGTTCTTAAGCAAAAGTGTGTTGACGAGGCGTTAGAGTGCTCATACAATTTCAACACATGTCTTTCTCAGAGTATACCATATTGTCGATTTCCTTACAGCAAGGTCTTGCATATAAGTTTAGAAGATGAAAGTGCAATTCCTATCTCGGTTATACAATGGTTACAAATGCAGGAAAACAATTAAACACACTGTACAGGAGGTCAATACTCCGTATCCCAAACAGAAGGATACGCCATATTGCATCCTGTAAAACAAATGTTTTAAAGTTTTGCAGAAATTAAATGTAGAAATTAAGGATAGATAACGTCCAGACAAGTTCAATATGGCGTATCCATAGGGGTTCGATACGCCGTATTAAGTATCTGGGAAGACAAACTTAATAAAACAATTAATATTACAATTTAAACAATTGAAAACAACCGGGTTGTCTCCCGGTAAGCACTTTTGTTTCAGCCAGCTTTATGTCAGACTTTTTCTTTCCTTTCACCAGCTTCTTCTAACATGTCAATACTTCTTTCATGCAAAGGTTTTGAAATCTTAAGCCTATAATCAATTAATGAGCTATGTTGCTGAACTTACTGCCAGGCTTGATTCTATCACACACAAGCAAACCAAAATCATCACATCATAATATATAGCAAAAGATAAAGAGTTTAAAATACATCATGATATGAATAACAAAAATGTACACAAGATTAAAAAGTCAGAAGGAGAGTGATCATGGATCTGGCTGCTGTGGGACTGAGGTGCTGGCATCGCCGGTCCTACGTGTGGTGCGTCTCTGGTAGGGAAACTGTGAGCTTCCTACGAGAGTGTTATCAAAGGCCTGGTAGGTACGACCACTAGCGTCAAAATTATTCATTCTAGGTTCTAGAGGAATATCCAAATCATTTAATTCAATATAATTACCATAGTGGGGGTCGAAAGATTCATTAACAGCCTCTCCTACAAACTCAGTTTTGGAATCAAGATTTTTTTCCATCTTTTAACACATAGACCCTATTAATTATGCTAGTGGCTGGTTTAATGCTTTTGAAAACAAGTTTATCTTCCTTAATCCTAAAAGTAATTTTCCTTTTGAAAACATCTATCTTGGCATGAGCGGTAGATAAGAATGGTCGTTCGAGGATCAAAGGGGCATCGTCATCCTCGGGTGTGTCCAAGATAATAAAGTCTATAGGGAAAATAAATTTACCCAAACTCATATGTTGTTCTTTAGATGAACATTAACCTACGAGGATTCACTAGATGGATTGGTGTCAATAGTGAATCTCACAAGTGGTTATGTCTCTCAGCCTTATACTTAAGATTCAAGTAGGTTTTGTATGTGTGGAATGTCAATCTTTGAGGTGGTTAAATGCTCACCTGAATAAGGCTGCTATAAAAACCATTTTTAGGAGCGATGTGAAGCACATGATGGACATATGTAGTCAAAATAGGATTTGTTCCTTCACATGATATGAAGTAAGATGCTATTGGGCCCCTTGATGAATTGAGCTGGTGTATGTACGGTCGTACCCATATGTAATTAAGATGATACTTAATTAATTTGGTAATCTATTTCAATATCTATATTAGGAAAAAAATCATTAAACATTTAGAAGGACTTATGATCCATGTCTATTGTTCAACAAGGTATCCAAAACAAAAGGATGACTGATTTATAAACCATTTAAAATGAGACATTTAAGAAACTATCCTCATGTGTTTTTAGGGGCATTGGCGTGTTTGCTAGACGCTAAAATTTCCTTGTATAATTACTAGTTATTATGTCGTTCGCAAGTGGGAGTTGCTGGAGTATGCTCGTTGCATAATAGATAATTATACGGCTAGGCTCACGTGAGCATTCGGGGTCACACACATATACACTTAGACGTCGCTAGTTATAATATAAATATGGTATTTGTATTATACAATAAATAATAAAGGATAGTTGGATGAGATAAAAGTTTGAGGACCACATTACAAAATGCGCCCTTTCTTTGTCGAATAAATGCATAGATTTGTCTTACCAAGGAATGCATTTTTTCAACAACACTTTACTCAAAATATCCTCCTCCCTCCTCCCTTGTTAAGAACGTCCAATGTACAAAAAATTACATAGGTTTTGGTTTTGCTTTGTCTTGATCCATTCTAAGGTATTACGAGTGTTATTGGTTGTTAAGAAATGGACTAGCATCCGGTGGTGTTGCTTAAGGTGTAGTGTGGACTACCTTAGAGATAATCTACATTGCTTATTTAGTTTCTAAATTAGTTACTCTTGATCTTTGTTGTCTCCATCCGATCAATGCATCCCAAGAAGAAAGGTATGTCATTTGTTGTTATTTATCGATTGATCATATGACTCTATGGATCATCGATTAGTGATTGTTGATTCTGCGTGTGTTATATTTATTTTTTGCTTGTTTAAGTATCTATTATGTTTTTATATCTTAAATCACCAACAGCTTCGCCCCAGAACCCTCCACTTAGTTCTGAGTAGGACATCATAGAATTAACCATTTCTTTCAGTACACTGTTTTTCCTTTTAGAGATGCCATTTTGTTGTGGGGTATAGGGAGCAGTCGTTTAATGGATAATACTAACCGACTAAAAATATAATGTATCCATATATTCACATCCCCTATCACTTCTAAGTCTTTTAATTAAGGTTCCTTGTTTCAATTCTACTTCAGTTTTAAACACTTTAAATTTATCTATTGCTCCATCCTTAGTATGTAATGAATAAACATGACAAAACCTCAAAGCAACATCAATAAAAGCCACAAAGTATTTATTATTCCCTAAATCAGGAGTTGCATACAAATCACATAGATCACTATATATCAACTCCAAGACTATAGTTTCACGGTTTACATTCTGGAAAGGTTTGTTAGTGATTTTGGTCACATACAAGTCTTACACTTTTCGTTGTCCATATCAAAGGCTGGAATTAACTCATCTTTAGACATATCTTGCATTCTTTAAAGTGAACACGACCAAGTATAGCATGCCAAAAGGTTGAATCATTCAGATTAGAGGTCGAGACAAAGGCTGAATTAACACAGTAACAATATTTAGCCTGTACATTTGCTTACACAAATAGCCAAAACTAATAAACATTCCATCTTTTGATAAAACAAAATTATTAGATTCAATCACTTGTTTATAACCAAGATTATTCAAAAGACTGCTTGAAACCAAATTCTTTCTTATTTGAGGAACATGTAAAACAATAAACAAATAAACAGTCTTTCCAGAACTAAATCTTAAATCTCACAACCACGTAAATGCACTAGGGCTGTTGACTTACTTCACATATGAAGAATAGATCCATCATTCAGCGACCCATACGTCTTAAACCAACATCAACCTTTACCACACTTCCAATAAGTTAGTTTTGACTTCTTGCTAGGATCAGCTTTGGTGTTATCTTGACGTTTAGGTTTTCCCTTGTTGTCATTGTACCTGGTGGAATTGTTATGTTCCACCATATTGACAACTGATGAACTTGCAACATTGTTTCTCTTTTGGCTTGTGATGTGCTGTCGTGTAGGGTCAATTTATTGATTATCAAGTTTTAAATTTATATTTAGCCGACTTATCCTAAAACAACACTTTAACGGGCAGTGTACCCGATCGGGTAGAGTTTCATGGTAAGTAGGGTATCGAACACTAAGAGCGAGGTTGTTAACCTTATAATCTATTAGTATTTTAATCATTCTAATTAAGTTAATGCTAATTACTTGTTAAACCTATGCTATATACGCTTCTAATGGATATGGGGGGTTTTCAGGCTGAGAGACTGGCACAGGTTTTATGGTGACAATAATCAATTCTAAACACAATAAACATGCAAGAAAACAATAAGAAGATAAAAGAGCGGTATAAGCCAAATAATAGAAAATTGTATTAGCCATATTAAATCTGATTAAATGCTGGTTTGTTTATTTAGTGCAATGATTTCTTATCTCGAAGCGGCATATCATTCTTAAGACTTAGGCGGGACATCATCCTAAGACCTAGACACGTTGAATCCTGTCACAATTAACGTATCCGCATAAAGCATCCTTTTAGTTTAATTATAATCTATATAGGGATTAAAGCAATGGTGATCTTGTTAAATCCTAGCCCATTGGGACTTTACCCACTTACTGTTTGACGGTATTTTATATACTGCTAGTTCACTGTTCAAGTCTTTATCAATTAATTAAGAACATACTTGTTGAAACATTACGGATCACCTACCGGTCCAACTAAGCTCATAATTTAAAGACAAAGATAGAACATTATTTGTGATCCTATTGGTCCAGTAATATAAATCATGATATGGAGAGCTATCCTAGTATCTAGTTCACTTGTTAGGCGTAACTAGACCCAGTTGAATGATAGGTCGCATATTCAAACACATAGACAAGTATCATGTGATAAACATAATTAAACATTCAACGGAAATTAAGAAATCGATTTTAAAACAAACCAAACATTAAACCTTCATTAAGATGGCTAATACCCAAGGTTATTAGCCCATAACTATTGTAATTATACAAGCATGATCAAATACCAAGGTAAACTAAACGTTTTACTGAACGATACCAAAAATTAAATGATTACAAGAGTATAGTAATCACACGTTGTCTTTTATGGAATCATGATCGATGTTTGACCTTTGGTTGCTCTTCTTTTCTTCAAAAAATAGTCGTTTATGTGAATGGTATAGAGAATATGATTTTGCACTCCAAAAACTCATTTTTGAGTCTTCTATTTATAGTGTCTGAAAAAGAATGGATACGCCGTATTGAGCTAGGTCAATACGGAGTATAGGGGTGTTTTCCTTGGAGTGCGCGTTAAGTTTATAATCAATCAGATATAACTTCCTAAAATATATTTATTCACCAAATCTCTGAATAGTTATCCAGCTGGATACGACGTATCGGGAAACATGGATACGCTGTATTGGGAAGTGAGAATATGTGTTTTCTTGTGATGTCCAGGCGCTGATACGCCGTATCTTCTTTTGTGGATACGGCATATTGAGCAGAATTAAGCAATCTTCAAATGTTATCATTTAAGCTCCAAAAAGTGTGCCTTTTAGCATGTCTTCACAAATCACTCTGTAATACTGCAATTTACAAATTTAAGCAATTAAATAATAATTCTTGCAATAATTATATAAAAGTGGATAACTTATCCGGGATAAATGATGGTATAAGTGTATCGTTATTTGATGTCATCAACAGCGTATTGAACCTTGTTCCTTTGTGGTCTTTAGTGAAGTGCAGGCACAGATACGTCGTATCTTCCTTGATGGATACGGCGTATAGGATGTCAGAACAGTAATTATCAAATGTCTTCATTTAAGCTCCAGAATGCGTGCCTTTTTGCTAATCTTTACCAAGTACTCCATATTTACTGCAATTCTCAAATACAAACGATTAAGTAACAATTCTTTGCAATAATTATACAAAATGGGTTATTTACATGGGATAAATGATGCTATAAAAGTAACGTTATTTGATGTTATCAATACTATATCAATATCTTGCATAATCTCAACATCTTAATAAACCACTTTAGAATAAGAAGTAAGTTAGTTAGTTAGATGTTTTAAAAATATTGTTATTAAATATGTGCACATCAAACATAATAACAAATTGTTTTTTGCTAAAATTAGAGGACATTTTTAATAAAGTAAAACTTACATGTTGTCTTTATTATTTAACACTCAAGACTAGGACTGGACTTGATGGAACACGCTTCATAAACCTTTGATTTGTTTTCTTTATACGATTGAAACGTAAAGGCTTAGGAAGATCTTGAGTAGTGAATCAACTCATTATTTAAAATATGATTGTATTCATAAATTCGTTCTCCTCGTCGGTTTTGAGAGTGAACATGAAATCGAACATATTATTTTCTTAGAACTAAGGATATATAACTCTACATGTTTAATCACCCTCGAATAACATGAGAATAATTTTGCCATTTTCCAAGATGATGAAAGAATATGACTTGGTTTGCAACCCACACTTGCAATAAAAATGTCATACTGAATCCATGTGTTTAAATGGTCGTGTTCCAAACTATAATACACCCAAAAAAATCACTATGTAATGGTCAAACCCAGCTCTCATATTTCTTTTCTATAAATTCCAAACATCCCCACTTAACTACACACCTTATTCAAATTCAAAACACATCATGTGGTAAAATAAGTATTTATATTTTCTTTTGGGTCCTTTGAAATAGTCTATTTAGAATAATAAAAATTTTGTGTCTCATTAGCTTAGTGCATCATTGCTTGCTTTGTCTAAATTAATCACTCAACCAAAATCTCTTTATCTCTGTCAAATCTATTGTATCAAAACATCACCTAGGTAGGGTATTAAGCTTCGTTGTTCAAAATAAACATTCCCTCACACAACCTCAAAAACCAATGATATGTTATTTCAATACATAATGAATGTATCGATGCTTGAAAACTCTTGTCTTTTGTTGGCATCTATCTGTAAGATGATCTGATTTATACATACTTAAACATGGTTTGCATGATCTTTTCATATTACTCCTTATATGACCTTATTACATGATTTATTTTCTACTTATGCACTTATATTATGTTAAAGCATTTTTGGTATACAAGTAAAAGTATGACATTTTCTTTTAAATCTAATCTTTATTATCTAAAACATCATAGTTATATCACGTGCCTATTTGTTTCCTTTAACACATATCTTTCACGCAATCGATTTACTAATCTAAGTAATCTTCTTCATTATGCTTGTGTTTGGATGAAAACTATTTGGTACTTCTTTGCTTAGAACTATATAAATGTTCTGCTTGTGAACCTCGAATGTTTACTTGTTTGTTTGTAAACTTGAATATTTATGATTGTAGCAATCTTATTAGACTAGTCATGGTGTTTTAGCTTGATCTCAAATTATATTAGGGAGCGTTTGGTTTACCTAGGATTTATAGGATCGTGTCTCTTTTGTCACTCTAATAAGCTTTTGCTTTCTTTAGGAATGTCTATAGAACTCTTTTAAGATAAAGGAACAAACTCTAGAGGTATTTTATTGCATTTTTTGGTCTTGATTTTTCTTACAGACCCTGGTACCCGCTGCAGCAAAGGACATTACCCTTCTCCAAAGGGTATCGGGCTTGCCGGATCCACATTAACAGTTTTGTCATTTTTGGTTATTGACCTTTTTACCTAACACTTTATTTAGGTAATTTAAATCTATAATAAGGTTACTCAATAGTTGGTTTTGACTTATCTAGCATTTAAGTCCTTCTAAACTCATAGAATTATCCAATATTTTTCGAACATGTATTATGACATTTTAAGCTAGTTGCAACATATGTCCTCCTCATCGCTTAATTTAAAGGTATTTCTATTTATGTGTTTATTTGTGAAAGTGTTTTGTTCGTATATATGATTATCTATGTATCTACTTGTTAAGTTATACGTGTGATAATATGTGAACAAGTTTCATTCGTATTTTTTGGAATAAATGTTTGAACTATCATGTTGTAAAATGATATTATCTTATGTTAGACTTAAAACTAACTCGTTTGGACTTGTGTAGGTCGATAAAGATTGATTTCTTTATCAAGTTGATTTGTGCTCATTCGCACATTTATCCATTTCACTCATTACATGTTCATACATGCATAATCATCATCGCCACTTTATTAATAAGCATACATTGTTAGTTTCTTGCATTGTCATCACCATCTTCTGCCACCTATTTCACTACTCACAAAGTTATCACGTATAACACCTCAAGTACCTCATCAACCCAACAAGGTATGATTTAAAGATAAACCTTTTTACTTCTATCAACTTTGTGTCATCCACCAAGTTATCTTCACAAAAAGGATTCACCATGAAATGTTCCACCATAACTACAACCCGACACTCATAAGCATCTTTGCCTATGTTGTCATAAGCCAAGTGAATTTCGTAATGAAATGCGTCTCATTCTCAAACACATCCTTGCAACCTTTAACAACCTCGCCACTAAAACTAACCACGATGATGCAAGTAGTAGGATCATACTTTTTGGCATTATCTTACTTCTAGTTTTTTTCTAGGAGTTTATTTTAGAGAATCATTTTATATTCACATTTGTATGAGTGTACGCCATTCTTAGTAGAAGACTACACCTCATAATATGTTTTTTTGTATGATCACAACTCTCTTGTGGTTATATCATCTATATATTGCATCCTATATACATCTTATTGTATACAACGTCCTCAAAAGACGAAGTATATATTGCACTAATCTTTTCTTTATAGGCTCATATTCACATACACTTTAATGTGTTTGGCACTCTTGTCTATGGAAAAATTGGCTTAGATTATTTTTTGACAGGATGTACACATTGTTGTATATGTCATCCATGCATACGGATGAAATTTTCACTAATCATTTTTTTAGACCACTCATATACACGATGTCGTACTTGGCATACTTGTCTTCGGACGAAGTTTGCAATTATTATTTTTTCTTTTGTAGGTTCAAGCATATACACTTTGTGGTATATGGCATACTCATCCAAGGATGAAGTTTGCGACATTTATTTTTCTTTTTGTAGGGTTATCTTAATGCCCTCGAACAAGGGGAGCATACGTCAAGCAATCATATTGGGTCGTCTATACACTTGTTGTATATGACATATTTGTCTACGAACAAAAGTTATTATTGCACTAATTTTTGTTTTGTAGGATCATACTTGACGCCCTCGAGCAAGGGGGAGCTTCGGTCGAACATTTATAGAGTGCATCTTATATACTCTTTGTTGTATATATTTTACTCGTCCAAGGACGAATCTAGCTTTGCACTAATTTTTGTTTGTAGCTTTTTAATCTTATCTTGACACCTCAAACAAATAGGAGCATTCGTCAAGGAGGAACATGCACGCATTCATCATCACTGTTAATACAAATAAACCGTAAAAACATTTATTATATTTTACGATCTATCCGTGTTTTGTCGATAACAAAACATAAAATCATCGTAAGTAGAAAATAAAGCTTATTAGTTTTAAACCAATAGTTGTCTAACTCAACTATTATCACTTTTTATTTGTCTTACACATCATACTATTTATACACATTTACTATGTTGTATTTTATAAAACATGTCTTATCCAAACACACATAAATATATTTTTAGAATAATAATGTATACTTTGTTACTTAAATATAAATTAACAAAGTATTTTCATTTCTATTAAAATGATGTCTTTCTTTAAGACAAAAAAACAACTTAAAAGATTAATACATCATGCATGACATCACAACAAAATCTTGAAAAGATTTTTTACAGTCTAAACTCGAATTTTATGTCAGACAAACCAGTTCCTTTCAATTGCACTAGCCGGTTCCATCTGTTAGTTAGAACCATCAAGAACCGGGCTATAGAGTTAGACGGTTCTGTTGGATTGCACTGACCTGTTCCATTATGACAATGGAACCGCACGAACCATGCTACAGTAAAAATCAAGCCTATAATACCAAGCCATTTCTCTTGTTTTGGGCATTCATTTATATAGATTTTCCTTTTCATATTTAGCTAACATGTGATCCTTGATCGTGTTTCTTTTCATTTTAGAGTTTTGGTTACTTTCTTATTAGGAGAAGTATTGATTACTTTTGCATACAATATCAAGCATCAAGGATCACTTGTCGCAAGTATCTCCCATCTCATGAAGATCTATCTACTGATCTTAAAGCATCATTCATCATCATAATCAATCAGATCATGTGTTATATTATATCAAGAATATTTAGTGAATAGGGCACAAAATAATGTATTAGGTAGTCACTTTAAGGATGGATCTACCTTTGTTAGATCTTAGTGTCTTGCTTAACACCTAGTAAAGGGTAAGCATGATGGGGTTTGTTCTTCCATATTGGGATACGGTATTTAGCTTAGTACCGTATAAAGGGTAAGAAAATGTAGGATTGATTCATCCGTGTAAGAACCCGGTGTTTAGCATAGTACCAAATAAAGGGTAAGCAACTTTGTGAGGCTTCTCCGCCACTTGAAGGAGTTTTGGTGTCTAGTGAATTCGAACTCTCGAGTAGGTGACTCGGGGAGTAAAGTAGGGAAAGAAAGGAGACCTTGTAGCCAAACCACTATAAATATCCGTGTCATATATCCTTACTTTTATATCTTGCATAACATATTTAATTGTGTGTGTGTGTATATATATATATATATATATATATATATATAATATACTATATTATATATTATATAATATATATATATGATTGCTCACATAGATCTTACAAAACCACCTAACAAACAACTGAACAATTTTAGAAATCGGAAATTTTAATGTAAAACTATTTAAACCTCCCCTTTCTTAGTTTTCAACAATTGGTATCAATGGTATCAAGAGTAGGTTACCAAAGTTTTTTAAAATATAGTGTATTTTAAATCTTTAAAAACCGATCAAATGAATTTCAAAAACTACAAACAATTTTTTCTCTAGATCTATCTGTGTTATCTATTTTGTTCCTTAAAGAAAGATTGTAGGATCATCAAAAATGATCACCGGATTTTTTGATGTCATCTCCGAAATTGCGTTACCCCCAAAATGTTACATCTTGAAAAGCAAAAAAAAAAGGTACACACTCTCTTATCCTTTTTAAATCTAGGTGTCCATTTTATACTATAATTTTTCTTTGATTGATTGAAAAGTGTTATGTGCTTTGTGATGTATTTTAGATTGTGATTATAATTTTTAGGTTAGCACACCTTGATAAATTCTTCCATGAAATCCTTTTGAGCATTTGTTGCACATCCGAGTCATGTTGTCTAAACGCAATATTACGGGCATTAGGCCTCCTTATTCAAAATTTAAACCTTTCTCACGTACTTCCATAAAAACCAACGACGTCCTTATTTTTATATAAACGTTTCTCCTCCACTACAACTCTCATCCATTTTATAAATCAAACTATTTCATTTTCCCTCACTCTTTCAAATCCACCAATCACCATCATTCATGGAAACTCTCTTGGAAATCCTAAGCCCCATCATGATCGTCATTATCATCTCGCTCCTCATGCTCCTTAATCCAATATTCAAGTTCCCATTTGGAGATGTGTTTTTTATTTTAGCCTTTTATATTACCATTGTATTTCCTATCCTTTGTATCGCATTGTGCGTTGAAATGAAATATGTATAATAAATTTCCTTTTTCCTCTTGTTAAGACTTGTCGCGTATTTCATACTATTTCTTTTCATCATACATGCTTGTCATCCCAAATAAACGAATAATCAAAAAATAATAAAAAATAAATAAATATAATAAAATATATATCTTGATAAAATCTTTGTCATCTCAAAACCAATAATAAAAATTCTATAACTATATATGTAAAAAAATAAAAGGAGAAGAAATTTTTTACGTTTTCACTCTTAACCCTAGCCGATTCTATTGGCTACCAAAGTCGATTCCCTTCCACCAACAAAACTGACAAAACCGGCCAACTGATAGGACAAAAACGTTTGTCCCTTCTCTATCACTTCACTGTTACAAAACTCCCTTCCCAAAAAACCTCCATTGGCGAACTACGTCCACCATAAACAATTTTTTGGGATAATCAACTTCTAAAAATGTGCAATTCATCTCATTGTAAGTATTGATCCTAATCAATCTCTTTAATTTAAACCTAGGTTTATTCTCTTTTTAATTTTATGCCTCTTAATTTTAAAACCTAATTTATCGACAAATTTAACGTAATTATGTATCTAAGATAACATTAGTTAGGCATTGCATCTTGTTTTTCGTTAGAAAAATTATTCATGTATATAAACTCAATGTCGAAAGATTTTTAGAAAAATCAAAGGGTAAATAATCGATTTGGTTGACATTGTTAATAACCGTAAAAACTAGACTCAAATGATTTCTGAAAGAGAATGTAACAACACTTTTTCTGTTTTAAGCAAATGAGTTTCGACATTTCAAGTTTATGTATCTATACAATAAAAATGGCAAAAATAGACATTGAAACCGGAATCCTCTTGTTTAATTTTTTTTATTGATATATTTTTTCTATAGGTTCAAAATACCAAAATCCATTCACGTTGATCACCATGATACCGTTTTTTACATTCCCAGATTCCACCAAATCCAAGGCCTAAACGAAAAAAATAGGGAAATTTACAAACAACTTAAACGCCGATTCTTCCATGAAGGTCACGTTATTGACCCCTCCTATCTGATAGACCAACCCAATCTTCGCTAAACTTTTGCGACAATCAAATTCGACTGTCTCCTTGTTATCAATGAACAAATTTGTCCCGTATTTGTTCTTCAATTTTACAAAAGTTTTCATCTCATTTGAAATTTGAATGGAACTCTCTCTATTGTATCCATCATTCGAATGTTGAAATCTCTCTTTGACTCGAGGAGTTTGCTCGAATTCTTTGTGTTCCTTGTGAAGGAGTTTGCATGTTCACAACTGATTAATCGATCTCATCTCTATGAAATAGCATTGATTCAAATCCCGACATCTATTGCCTCCCATTAAGGACCCTTTGACAATCCGAGATACTCTCTTCTATGCTAAGGCTCCGGGCAAAACCCGTAAGGTCAAAGGCAAACCCACTATTATTGATCTCAAGTGGTCCTTTCTGAATTGAAGGTCGACTTCAAGAAATGGGAAACCATTCTTAGTGAAAATGTCATAAGCCTTACGAGAAATAAGGATCATCCGAATGTTTTCCTCTCCTACATGCTTTATTGTCTCACCATTAGAAAACAGTTCAACCTAGCGTACTACATTGCCAAAAGGATGGAAAGTGTGACGAGGAGCGATGTCATGGCACTTCCTTATGGAATGCTCCTCACTCGCCTCTTTAAGCATGTTCTCACCTCACACCCATATGCTATCACGGATCTTCACGACCTTGTGGATCACATCATGATTCCTCTCTCCGAGACACGAGTTTTTAGGTTAGGATAATGCCATGTGGAAAAGGCTTAACCTCAAACTCATATGATCATCCGAGAATCTCAATCTCCACCTCAAAAAATATAGAATAAATTTAACTCCGTGTGAACAATTACACCTTGGACCCTAATTATCTACATTGACCAAATTCCACCCATTTTGAAGGAAGTGAATCTCCCGATTCAAGCGAATTCAAGAAAACCAAGGGATTGTTCAAGTGCTTTGGTCATTTCCTCTCCAACCTCGAGAAGAAGAAGTAAGGGTATACTACAAGGTGAGAGTATGTTTTTAAGGGTGTGTTTGGTTTAAACAATTTGGAACATGTAATCTTGTGAATTGATTCTCTTGTCGCACTTCGTGTGTTTGGATATTTTAATGTTGTGTCATAGACTAAAATTTTTAATCTTTATGGATGATCTTATGTGATTTGTGCTTTTTTGATTGTTCCATCTTCTGGAATTAAGGACGTTTGGCATTATAAAACTGTATAGGATATAAGTGTTATACTTTATCCATAAGCCTTTGGAATAATCTAGTGTATGCATTTGATCAATACTATAAGAGAAAACAGGATTAGGAATGCTTTTAGATCACTACTAAAGATTTTGGAAATTTGAGAATCATGGCTGTTGCAGCCGTTTCCCTGTGCAGCATAGGCCGGTTCCATTGAGCCAATAGAACCGCCCTTGCCGGTTCTATAGTAGGCATTTGCTCATTTTGGGTGTTATCTATTTAATCTAAGTTCATAAATATGTTAGTTTAACTTGTCTTAAGGTATTCCAATGCCTGGTTTTTCCTTGTTTGACCTAAAAAGGTCTCTAATGATTATGTTTAGAGAAAAGTTAATGGAACTTGAATTTAATTTCTTGCATGAATTTTGAGTATAAGATATGACTTCTCTTGTACTTGCAATCACCATTATAACAAGCCTGGAACTCCATCCATTCTTCCTCTCTAATCACTATCAAAATGGTGTCAAGTGCAAACTCTTTCACCAAGAAACCTCCAAGGAAAATACATAAAACAGATGTAATTGACATCTCATTAAATGAAACCTTACCCATTACTCAAAACAACATTTCCACCACACTTGATACCACCCTTGCACTCACCATCTCATTACCAATAACTAGCCAAGCAACCCCTACTCAAGGGATTGATGTATCACCATTAGCTCCTAGAGCTCTTATTTTCTCGACTTCTCCAAGTTCACCATTTAAACCATATCCCTACTTAGACACACCACCTAGGAGCTCCAATCCACTACCTCTACCATCCTCTCAAGGCTTCTCCCAAACACTCCCTCAACGAACACCTATGGACTTTGATAGACAAAAAAAGAACTAAAAAAAAAAAAAATAGAAGAATAAAAAAAATAAAAAAAAAAAAAAAAATAAAAAAAAAAAAAAAATAAAAAAAAAAAAAAGAAAACAATAACAAAAAAAAAAAGAAAGAAAAAAGAAAAAAAAGAAAAAATAAAGAAAAATAAATAAAAAAAATAAAAGAAAAAGTAAAAAAATAAAAAAAAATAAAAAAGTAAAATAAATAAAAAAAAAAAAAAAATAAAAAAAATAGAAAAAAAAAACAGAACAACCATTTTTCCCTCTAATAAATCTCTCTAGAAGTAGGATGAGTGCTCAACCCGAGCCACTCATGAGTAAGAATCAAGTTTTAAAAGAACTTGGTCAACTCCATACTTTCTCCCACAACCTTGAAGAACCAATCCAAAATGTACAAAATAGCCTTATTCCTCCCACCTCCATCACTTCCTTGCAAATGCCACCACCATTTCACTTTACCACCACCTCCACTACATCCATTCCACCATTTAGACCCACACTTCCACCATCAAATACTTTTATCCCTCTTGATCAATCCATATGGATTGAAGAACCCTCTACTCTTCCTCTACCTCAAGAACACTCATGCCCTTATTGTCAACGCACTGAAACACTCATTCACAATCTTCAAGATGAAATGAGGTTCATGTTGAACCACATTCTCGAACGACTCAACCACCTCACCAACCAAAGGCCTTAAGATGGTGATTACAAGTTTAAGTGACCCTAGGAGTTTAAAATATTAGATTAGTCAGAATCAAATCATGATTTTAGTTTTCTTTGACTTAGTTCAGTGTATTTTTACTTCATGATTTATATAATATTAATGAATCTTTTAGATTGATGATTGATGATTCAAGGATTTGGTAGTAATCTTGATAAAGTTTGCTCCATTGTTTTACTAAGTTGTTGTTTATATGGTGTTTTATTTGAATAAATTGCTTCTCGCCAAATCTGGGTGAAGCTGACTTAGTGCAAGTCAGTCGGTTCTCTTCTCTAGAGGGTCGGTTCCATCTGTCAATGGAACTGGATAGAACCGGCTACTCAGCAAATTATTTTTCTTTCTTCTTCTATTTCTCATGATTAGAAATCATATCATTATACAATTTTATCTCCTCATAAGGGGAGTGCATCTCTTGATGTTGAATACATTACTAACATGTGTTTTTTTAGCATTATCACTTCATTTGGATTCCTTGACGAACCAATTTAGGGGGAGCTTTCATCAAGGGGGAGCATTGCACTTGAGTCCTTACGAATCACATTTAGTTCTGACGTTCGTTGGTCTCTCTCATATCTAACCTTTTGCATCATTGCACTTGACTCTTTATGAATCAACTTTGGTTCCGCTCTCGTCGGTCCTATTCATTCTAATTACTTTGCATAGCATTTTTAGGTTAGTTTTACTTCGACGCTCTTTTTGTTTCGACAAAAAAGGGGAAGAAGGAAATAAAAACTCTAATTTAAAACTTATAAATTTTATATTTACTTCCGAGAAGTTTATGTTTTGTCATCAACAAAAAAGAGAATATTGTTAATAAAAATAAACCGTAAAAACGTTTATATATATTTTATGATCTATCCGTGTTTTTTGATAACAATACATAAAATCATCGTAAGTATAAAATAAAGCTTATTTTGTCTAACTCAACTATTATCACTTTTCATTTATCTTACACATCATATTATTTATGCACATTTACTACGTTGTATTTTATAAACATGTGCCTCTTATCAAAACACACATAAATACATTTTTAGAATAAAAATTGTTGGGAATTATAGATTTGATGAGACAAAAGAAACAAGTAATGAAACAAAAAGATCAAAATCGTCATTAAAGAATTCTACAAGATGTAGGAGAAATATGAAGATTTTGGAAGATCTCCTTAAGAAGATAAAGATAACAAAAGATAAACTTAAATGTTTAAAAGATTTATTAATATCTTTATACTTATCCTTTGTAAGCCTTGATATCTCTCTATATAAAGAGATTCATAGGCATGTAGTTTATATACACAAAAGAAAAATATGTGTGTCTGTGCAAGAGTTAGAGATGTAGACGTCTATAGTGGTGGTGTAGCCTCAAGGTCAAGGTAACTTGATCCTAATACATATTAGTTGTAACCGTTATATTATGATCAAATATAATTAGGGCTTGGAGTGTTTGATAATGAAGAAACCTTGTTACAATATCATTGTTCTTATGTTAATTCCGCTATACATATGTTATGTTCAATGTTATTGTTAATCCTAGATATTGTTATTGATTTTGTGTATACTTTGTTACTTAAATATAAATTAACAAAGTATTTTCATTTCTATTAAAATGATGTCTTTCTTTAAGACAAAGGAAACAAATTAAAAAGATTAATACATCATGCATGACATCAAAACAAAATCTTGAAAAGATTTTTTACATTCTAAACTAGGATTTTATGTCAGACAAGCCGGTTCCTTCCAGTTGCACTAGCCGGTTCCATCTGTTAGTTAGAACCGTCAAGAACCGGGCTACATAGTTAGCCAATTCTATTGGATTGCACTGGCTGGTTCCATTATGACAATGGAACCGCACGTATCGTGCTATAGTAAAAATTAAGCCTATAAATACCAAGCAATTTCTCTTGTTATGGGCATTCATTTATATAGATTTTCTTTTTCATATTCAGCTAACATCTGATCCTTGATCATGTTTCTTTTCATTTTAGATTTTTGCTTACTTTCTTATTAGGAGAAGTATTGCCGATTTTTACATATGAGATCAAAATCAAGGATCACTTGTCGCAAGTATCTCCCATCCCATGAAGATCTATCTATTAATCTTAAAGCGTCATTCATCATCATAATCAATTAGATCATGTGTTATATTATGTCAATGACAGAATTAATGTGTCTAGGTCTTAGGATGATGTAACGCCTAAGTCTTAAGAATGATATGCCACCTCGAGAGAAGAAATCATTGCACTTAATAAACAAACCAACTTTCTAATCGGATTAATAATGGTTAATACAGTTTTCTTATATAAGGTTCGACCGCTCTTTTATCTTTTGTTAATTAGCTTGCGTGGGTAAAAGTGCCTTGAATTGATTGTAGTCACCAACCAAACCGTGCCAGTCTCTCAGGCTAAAACCCCCCTCTTTTCCCGTTAGAATTAGGATTTAGACTGACATATGTTTAACATAGGTTTAGAATAGAATAGAATTAACATAGAATAGATAAACAAGATATTAATTAAATTGATAGATTTAACCTCGCTTCAAGTGTTCGACACCCTACTTACCACGAAACTACTACCGATCGGGTACACTGCCCGTTAAAGTGTTGTTTTTGGTTTAGTCGGCAAAATATAAATTTAAAACTTGAATCAATAAAATATACACCACACAACGACACATCAAGTGTTTGGCGCCACTGCCAGGGAGTGAAAATTAATTTTGATTTTTATTTGATATTTTGGTTCTTAACATTAGATTAGATCTAACCATTAGGATTAGTGTAATTTCTGTTAGTGTATATTCTTGTATATTCTGTAAATCTTGTATATTTGTGTTTAATTGTTTGCGTATTTAATTATTTTTCTTAAATACACTGTTCTGGTCAACAGTTGAATACGGCGTATCCACTTCCATCGGATACGACGTATCCAGTTCTATGTACAATACAGCGTATTCATCCCAACTGATTAATACGGCGTATCCACCTCTATTGGAAACGGCGTACCGATCGTCTGAAATAGAAACTGAAATCTTGGTTTTCCTATTTGATTTTCGTGCCAAATTTTTTACCTTTCTTCGGAACAAATCCTACTGATTGTTTATCCCTTGTTTCAGGTAGTGCATGACAAGGAGTTCTATGAACGAACTATTCACACCTTACAAAGATCCTGAACGAGAATTTCGATCATCAAGGAGACACTTTAAAACTCTAAGTCTTGACGAATTGAGATCGCCTAATTTCAATCTACTTTCTGACCAAGAATACTCGAAGGAAGAAGAAGCGAAAGCAATGGCGAAAACAATGGAGCAATACATAAGCAAGACCCGAATAGATTATGGATCAGGAGTGGCTAGGCCTAAAATTAATAACAAAGATCAATTTAAACTAAAAGGACAATTTCTTAAGGAGCTTCGATAAAACACATTTAGCGGTTCAGATAATGAGGATGCAAATGAACACATTGAGAAAGTTCTCAAAATAGTTTACTTATTCCATGTTCCTAACATCATTGTGGATCAACTAATGCTTCGAGTCTTCCCTATATCCTTAACTGGAGCCGCAAGTCGTTGGCTAAGAAACGAACTAACTGGTTCAATCAAAACTTAGGAAGATCTTAAGACTAAGTTTTTGAACAAATATTGCCCACCTGGTCGAACTGCGAAGAAAATGGAGGAAATCAACAACTTTTAGCAAGAGCCGGATAAAACCCTTTATCAAGCATGGGAGCGCTTTAAAGAACTCTTGATGAAGTGTCCTCAAAACTATTTGACTCAGATGCAGGAGGTAATTTTGTTCTATAATGGGTTGGATGTTCCAACACGACAGATTCTTGACTCAAGAGGTGCCGTTCCAACTAAGACTGCTGCAGATGCCAAAACAACCATCCAAGAAATGGCGGAATACTCTTAAAAATGGCACAATGGAACATCTAGAGAAAGAAGTATTGAGACTTCTGACGGATTGGCTGCTATACAAGCACAACTGAACAATCTAGGAAGGGAGATCAAAAAGGTAAATGAAAAAGTTTATGCAACACAAGTAGGATGTGAACAATGCAAAGGACCCCATTACACCAAAGATTGTCCACTAAAAGAAAAAGGGAAAACCCTAGAAGAAGCTTACTACACACAATTTGGTGGACCTTTTCAAGGAGGGGGATATAGAGCAACAGCTTTAGGGTACTATAAAAGGAACAACACAAATCCCTCGTACCAAGAACGAAGGCAATCTATGGAAGATACCCTGAGCAAATTCATGAGTGAATCAGCAAAGAGACACAAAGAAAATTCCAATTTGATCAAATAAATCCGAGCTACGACAAACGCTGCCATAAGGAACCAAGGAGCATCAATCAAAACTTTAGAAATACAAATCGGGCAAATGAGCAAGGTACTACAGGAAAGAGGATTTGGTAGCTTATCAAGCTCAACTGAAACAAACCCGAGAGACCAAGTCAAGTCGATTTCAACCACTATTAAAGATGATTGATGAGGTGTCATTTTATTTACTTTTTCGGGGTCGTTTAACCCCCTAAATCATGCATTTATGCCCAAAATAGGTACTTAATGGTTTCTTTTCAGGTATTTATCATTTGAAAGGCATTTGGAAGAATTACACGTGACTTGGGCTCATTTAGAGAAGAAATGGATAAGACTACGGACCTACACCAACATTGATCAAGAATTTCTCTACAGTGGCTGAAGACGGCGTCACAGATACAACGTGACCCCGTCACTACGAAGATCAAGACGACGTCACATGATTCCATGACGGCGTCAAAACATACGACCCAGCCCATTATCTAGAATATTCTCTTTCATGAAGGCGTTATGATTAAAACGCAACGCCGTCACAGCCTTTTTCCTATATATACAAACCCAAATTTAGAGTTTTGAGTGTGTAACTTTAAAATAAAAAGAGGGTACGAACCCTAGTTCATTTAGCAACTATAGGACACGATTTAAGGGCCTAAAAACCCTATTGTACCTTTTCCAATTCATGTTTTAATCAAGTAAGGTTTACTTAATTATTCACTATGTTTATGTGTTGTTTGATTTATTGTTCTTGCTTTATCTTTAACATGTTTGGCTAAACCTTCTGTTGTGTTTATTTATGATTGTATGAAACCTAGAATGTAGATCTTAGTGGTGTTGCTTCTTATAATGGATGTGCATGTTAGGTTTTAGAAAACCATCTTTTGTCTGCATCGTTGTTGATATGTCTAGGGAAACGTGATTGTGTAGAAAGGATACCATCGGGTAATAGTCTTCATACTACCTTGCCCCCTAATATGGTTGATCTACTCTTAATATATTTTATATGCACTTAGTGTACTCCTAGGGGCCGTGTAATAGTCTTCATACTACCTTGCATGTGCGTTGCTCTAGCGGCATACTAAGTAGACGGCGGGTTCGTGTAATTCGTTCATGCTTTAGGAAATAGTTACACAGATCATCACAAGTGTGATAAGGCAATAACACTAGGAGAAGCAATCTATGGAGTAATACATGATTAAATAAACACAGTCTTTTATCTTATTGTTATCACCAGTAGCTTAGTTAATATTTAGTTTAAACAGCTAAAACCAAACCTCTCTCTAATTATACGATTTACTTGCTTTTCATAAAATATAAAAATACAAAAATAATCTTCTCTCAACCCTTAGAATTCTTTTAGACCGTGATCAAGCCTTCCCAACCTATTCCTCGAGTGAACGATAAACAACCCCGAGTCTTGCCTATACTACACTACAACGATTAGGTGCACTGCCTAGGGAGTTGTAAAACTTCTCGTGTAGAAGTCCTACGACGATCGCACATCAAGTTTTTGGCGTCGCCGCCTGGGGAATAGTTAGGTATTGATCATAGTTTAGCTTAGTTCTACTTGCTTGAATCCTTTCAAGTAAGATTTAATTCCCGCATATTAGCTTTCTTGTAGTCTATCTTTTCTTCGTGTTATCTGTTTCGTAACCCATTCTTGTCAACCACCATAGGAGACGAGAATCCTATCCGTACTCTAGGAGATTACTCCAAACCAAGCCACGAGGGCTACGGGAATACCATTGAGCTCCCCGCAGGGAACAATGTGGTACCTCTTTGATCCGACACCATCTGGTTGGTGCAAAACGGATGCTCATTCCACGGACTTCGGTCCGAGGATCCAAACCAACACCTTAAGGATTTCCTTAAACTTGTAGACTCACTTGACCTTGATGGTGAAAATAGGGAAAGAACGTGCCTGCGTTTATTTCAATTTTCCCTACGCGATCAAGCTAGCAGTTGGCTTGAACGCCTTCCAACAGGATCCACCTCCACATGGGAGGATCTTACTACCCGATTCCTTGCTCAATTCTTTCCACCGGGAAAGACCGCAAAACTCCGCAATGATATCCTGATGTTCCAACAACATCATGGAGAATCTTTATTCGAAGCATGGACTTGTTTCAAGGACTTACTCCAAAAAGTCCCTCATTATGGCATAGACCTTTGGCTCTAAGTCTAAATTTTTATGACCATGTCAATCCCGTCACAAGACGAACCATTGACCAATCGGCAGGTGGTAAGCTTCGTGACCTCAACCCTAAAGAATCTTGGGTAATATTAGAGGACCTCGCCCTCTATGACAACAAAAGTTGAAACGACCCAAGGAATTTCGCTAAGCCGGTCAAGGCAATCACTTTGCTTCAAGATATCTTGAGTATATCCGACCGCCGTCTAATCGAGCTTGAAAATCAAGTCCAACGCTTGATGGAAGCTCATCTTGCCCCGACATAACCTACCCAAGTAAACAAAATCACTACCCCATGTGAAATCTGCAGTGGTCCCCACGACACCCAGAATTGCATGGAAAACCCCGAACAAGCCTTTGTTGAGTACGCATCCTCGCATACCGATGAAGCAGGAGGTAAGTGGTATACCTTTAAGCCCGAGCAAAACAATCTTGGCAACACATATAATCCGTCATGGAAAAGTCGCCCGAACCTTAGGTGGAGAAAACCTTAAATTCTCAAAATAATTTTTGAAACTCGCCTAACCGGTTCCAACCCAACAGTTCGATCCCGAACCGTTCCTTCAACAACAATCCTTGAAATTTTAACAATCAATCAAATATAGAAGGACTAGTTTCTAAATTCATAGCATCTCAAGACGCTAGACTATCCAAGTTTGATGCCTATTTCAAACAACACCAAAGCGAGATGACCAACAAAATTGACACAGTGTTAGAGGCAATCACCGACCGAATAGCAGGAACACTACCTAGTGATACGGTTAAGAACCTGAAACTGGGGACCCGTCCAGTTTCGTCTGCTCGTTCTTACCTAAATATCGATCCTCAATGCTCATCTCACCCGTCCACCTCTATCAATGCTATCAAGGCACATTTCAATGATGCAATCATCGAACCACAACAACCGGAGGAACCCGAACCAACCTTTAAAGATGAATTTAAGGATTTGCATCTTAACCTACCAGTCCTCGAAGTCCTAGCCTACGCCCTAATCTATAACGCTATATTAGATAAATACATTGAGAGTCTAGAACTAGGAAAAAATAGATCAACATTTGTTCAAGGAGAAACACCTACAAAAATGGGAGACCCCAAGCAAAAATGGATCAGCATTTGTCCTCGAAGTCCTAGCATTTGTAGATTACGGGACTCAAAACCTTTTGACACACTAGCTAATCTATAATCATGCGTAAATATAATCCCACTTTACCTCTTCAGAAAGCTTAACATCGGATTATTAGAGGAGACTGAAAATATCTTTGGATTGGCTGACGGAACCAAATCCTAGCCCGTCGGGATTGTTAAAGACGTAGAAGTCCACATAGGAAAACTAAAACTATTAAATGATTTTTACGTACTCGATATGAAAAAGGACCCTAAGACCCCTTTACTTGTAGGAAGAGGATTCCTAGCTACCACCAACGCAGTTATTGATTGTAAGATGGCCAAAATAGCAGTAAGAGAAGGAATCACTAGGTCAGTATTCAGTGTAAAAGGAATAGACTTAGGTGAGGAAAAGGCACCTTATTGGGCCACGCTTGGGAAAAGGGATCCTATAAACCTCGACTTAGCACGGATGAAATAGGCGCAAAACCCCCCTTACTACGCTAGGAAAGACTTCTTAGACTGCCACTTGCCTTGAGAATGGGAAATTTCTAGAGATACTGAGCTTAATCCTTTTAAGGATACCTTAGTGTTTAGGAGAATGGTGGAATTTCTAGGAGCCATACCCATTAACCTTAAGTGTAACATGTGGGAATCGGAGGACCTAATTATAAAACCAATTAACTGGGATAAACCACCCAAGAACGAAGATGGGGCATGGCACGCTAAGATCAGATTAATCGACCCAGACGGAGAAGAGTTTACCAAAACCCTACAATCAATCCCCATCACCAGGAAGCTCTTCGAAAGAGAAAGTCCAAGAGAAATCATCGACTTGGACCACTTCTACGACACTTGACGTGTGACTTTGAATCTAGCTATAAGACTTGTTAATAAAGAAAAGCCCTTCTTGGGAGGCAACCCAATTTACTTTCTCGCATATTAAGAGCGTCTTGTGTGTTTTATTCTTCATAGTTTGTTTTATTATGTTTGAACTATCTTGTAATCATGCTTTGTTTGTCTTTAACTTCGTCTTAATTTCAATCAAAGGTATTTTGCAAACAATAAGTGTAGGAGAATTTATCCGGCTTTTGAGCCAAATTCAAACATGATAAATGAATGTTTTGATTAATTCGCATCAGTTTTGAGTCAAATGATTGAATTGTTAAATCCTAGGTTTTGTACAGCCATTTATACAGGAATTAACTTATGGAATCAAGTGTAGGAAATTTTTTATCAAAAACAAAAATTCTGTTTTCACAGACTGTGGAGACGGCGTCACGATTAACACGCGATGCCGTCACCACGACACTTGTGACGGGGTCACCACAACCCTAACGGTGTCAAACGTCCAAGTTCCGAAAACTTAAAGTTTTTAATTATTATTGAAAATAAAACTTGCACGACATTTAATATATTTATTCTTCCGTTATAAACCTGCAAAACCTAATGAATTTAACAATTCTTTCATCCTATATATTGAGTCGAACCCCAAATTCATATTGTATATTGGTAAATCGCACATTTTATGCTTGGTATAGTTGTGTTTGTCTTTGATTACAGGTTATATTTGATGAGAAGAAGCTTGAAAGTTCTTAGAAAGTTTCATTGGATGATTCTTGGAGGACAATTTAACTAGTTGTCGCATGTTTCTTCTTTATTATTGAGTAAACCAGGGGAGTACTAGTTTCTTTTCCTTATTTTCTTTTCCCTTTATCTGTTTTAACGGGTACTTCTAGAGAACATTGGGAACAATGTTCAACTTAAGTGTAGGGGAAAAATAAGCCTTAGAAACTATTCTTTTATTTGCCATTTGCTTTGTCCTTAAAAATATGGGTAATATATCAAAACATAACATAAAAGGGTGATTTTTACCAAAATTTAAATTTTTTTATGACACACACCAACGAAAACCGAGTATTACTTGCGTCCCATGGATAGGAATTTATATGACTGGCACAAAAACCCTCAAAATTCCACCCCCACAATGTGAGGTTCGCCCTTAGATATTATACCTTTAGCTTGTTCGAGTAAAGGAGTGAGCAATCATGTGTGTCTATTTTGTCGTTACGGATGTGTATGCGTGGTTTCGTCGCCTTTTCTAGAATATTGGTATCGGTTATTTTAGGATTATGAGAGTGTATCGGTAGCATATTAAATTCTAAAACTTGTTTTTGTGATGCATCCTGAGACCGCATAGTAAGTATTAGGATTTGCTTGATAAGAGGCATTAGGATTAACCCATGTTTTAAACCTGTAAATGTTATGATAGTCACACCGATCATATAACTATCCTACACCCTTTCCATACACTTACCTTTAGTGCATGATACCCTAGTACAACCCTCTGAGCCTATCCTTTTTCACGGTTCTCATAATTTTTTGGTTAATCCGGACTATTAATGAAGAGCAATGTCACCCTTAAACTAATCGTTACACCCAAAAAGCCTTAGCCTACCTTATATGTACTCGCTTTTAATACATTATTGTGATAACCCAAGATAATTATTTGAGTACACCATTGCTAAGTCCTTATCCTTGTAAATACAGTTTTGAGACGATTGGGATTTACGGTAGTATTTATTTCGCGGAAGAATAGGGAAGAAAAGTTAAGTCAATGCCCCCCATATGTTTGTAAAATGATCTCCATGTTATTTTGATCCACCTCAAAACGGGTCATTAGTTAGATTGTAAATATCGAGCATGTAAAAGGTCAAGTGTAGGGGTACGTATTATAAACCCCATGTGATGTATTATGTTATTAAAAAAATTAAGAAAAGAAAAAGAAAGAGATTGATGTAGAGTTGTGTAGAGTTTGTAGATCTTCGTCTGAGTCTTGGCTTAGCAACCAAACCAAAGTGTATTCGTGTAAGTAATTAGCTAACCCTTCCACCCTAAATTCACCCAAAGTCACCACCCAAATGTATCTCAGACCGTTTTCATTTCTATTTATATGTTTCTTTACACCTACAACCCAAAACCCTTTAAAAAAGGACCTCTTAGATAGTAATTAATAATACTTGCACCTAATGGTGGAAGTTTTGATCCTTTACCACGCCTATGGTAATTTATATGCTATACAGGTAATGATTGGATTTGCTGTTTCCCCCCATATGTTTCTAATTCATTAAACACCCGAGTGAAAGAGAGAAAACCCAAACACTTATGTGAGTGCTATGTATATACTTTTTTTCTGGGTTTTAATTACGAGGTCCTAGAAGGTTGTGTTGATATACTATTATTAAAGAATAGTAAAATGGACCCCATATTGGTTTATTGTCCTAGGTAAAGCTCATTTTCTTGAAGGACGAATCCAAATCCCCAAGTGTAGGGGTATTTGATGAGGTGTCAATTTATACACTTTTTTGGGGCCGTTTAACCCCTCAAATCGTGTATTTATGCCCAAAATAGTACATAAATCGTTCATGGATTTCAGGTATTTCTTATTTGGAAGGCATTTGGATGAATTACACGTGACTTGGGCTCATTTGGAAAAGAAACGTAACAAGACTACGGACCTAAGAACTCCAACATTGATCAGGATTTCCTCTACAGTGCTAGAGACGAAAAAAGGCGTCATAGATACAACGTGTCGCCGTCACCAGAAGATCAAGACAACGTCACATGAGATTCACGAACGGCGTCAAGCATACGACCCAGCCCATAATCCTATAATAATCTCGTTTCATGACGGCGTCACGATTAAAACGCGACGCCGTCACAACGTTTCGTTTTTCCTATATATACAAACCCGAATTTAGGGTTTTGAGTGTGTAACTTTAGAATAAAAAGAGGGTACGAACCCTAGTTCGTTTAGCAGCTGTAGGAGACGATTTTAGGGCCTAAAAACCCTATTGTACCTCTTCCAATTCATGTTTTAATCAAGTAAGGTTTACTTAATCATTCAATATGTCTATGTGTTGTTTGATTTATTGTTCTTGCTTTATCTTTAACATGCTTGGCTAAACCTCCTATTGTGTTTATTTATGATTGTATGAAACCTAGAATGTAGATCTTAGTGGTGTTGCTTCTTGTGATGGATGTGCACGTTAGGTCTTAGAAAACCAGCTTTTGTCTGCATCGCTGTTGATATGTCTAGGGAAACGTGATTGTGTAGAAAGGATATCATCGGGTAATAGTCTTCATACTACCTTGCCCCCTAATATGGTTGATCCACTCTTAATATATTTCACATGCACTTAGTGTACTCCTAGGGGCCGTGTAATAGTCTTCATACTACCTTGCATGTGCGTTGCTCTAGCGGCATACTAAGTAGACGGCGGGTTCGTGTAATTCGTTCATGCTTTAGGAAATAGTTACACAGATCATCACAAGTGTGACAAGGCAACAACACTAGGAGAAGCAATCTAGGAAGTAATACATGATTAAATAAACACAGTCTTTTATCTTATTATTATCACCAGTAGCTTAGTAAATATTTAGTTTAAACAGCTAAAACCAAACCTCTCTCTAATTATATGATTTACTTGCTTTTCATAAAATATAAAAATACAAAAATAATCTTCTCTCAAACCCTTAGAATTCTGTTAGACCGTGATCAAGCCTTCCCAACCTATTCCTCGAGTGAACGATAAACAACCCCGAGTCTTGCCTATACTACACTACAACGATTAGGTGCACTGCCTAGGGAGTTGTAAAACTTATCGTGTAGAAGTCCTATGAAAACCGCACATCAGAATGTTCAGGGACAAGAAGTACAACAAGTACAAGGAATGTACATTGTGTAAGGGAATGTGAGTTGCCATGTGAAGGATAAGCTTGTGAAGGTTTAAGTGGTGAAGGTATAAGGTTGTGAAGGTTTGTGAAGAAGATAATAATCAGATGATTGATTGGGTAAACAATCACATGGCCATTAAAAGAGAAAAGACATGGGCAAATATGACTAAGGAATGATTTGGGGATTAATAAAGAATGTTTGTAGGAATGTTGGGATTGTATGTGGAAGGTGAGAATAATCATTTGTTGGGTATAATGGATTAACAAATGATTAGGAGAATGTTTAGAGGATAGTATGGTGTAGGTGATGTGTGAGGAATACATGTGGGAGTTTATAAAACATTTATATAGAAAATGTAGGAAGGATTAAAGTAAGATTAACCTTCAAATGCCACAAACTCAATTAGTCATTTAGACTTTAATCAATGATCGTCAACAATGGATTTGATTACTAATCATCTTGATGCCAACAAGCTAAGTTCTTTGCATCTCAAGTAAAGTATATCCCATAACAGGAAAGGATGCGTTTACGCAAAATGACATTTGACTTAGTTTGACCAATAAGGGAGTAAAACCCGTTACGTGATTAGGAAAAATGCAAATTCGGAATAAGGTCATACTTTCGTTTGATGGTATGTTTAAAGTATATTCATACTAGGTTTAGAAAGAAGTTTTGACCTTGGATAAAGGTGTTTGATAAAAGAATTGAGTTGGTGTTTTGTTGGAAAACAGGAGGATTTATTTTGCTCCTCTCTAAGTCTAAACCTCACTTGGAGTGTTCTCAAATGCTTAAGTATCATGTACATACCTTTATTGAAGTTTCCACATGTGTCGGGTAAGAGGAAAGCTAACATTGCAAAATCCATAAAAACAAATACCGTGAGTGGCGCGCTGGACATGTGCTGACGTGTCACCAACGCGCCAGATTCACTGATCTTGTTTTCCGGATTTTGGCTATCGTTTGTTATTTTAAGTGCTGCGAACATTTATTTGTCATAGTCAGAAAATAAAGGAGATCTTAGTCGATGTTGCCCCAACAAAGATGTATACATGCTTCTTCGTACACTTTTTGATACACGTTTTATCAAAACTTATGCGGATACCCTATGTGTAATTTAAGTTTATGCCGCCCAATCTAAGAACACTTGCATTTATTTTTCACTCTCTTATCAAACCTCAGGTGAATTGCAACCCAAGGCGAATTTACTCTATAGGTTAGACATATTTTAATTTTTGCACGTTCTTGCATTGGTTGACTTAAACGAGTATGGTTTGTCAGACCTTCGACCCGAGACATAATACGAGACAAAACATGACATGACATTGCAGATTGTTTCTCCAATGCTATGAGTACATTGGTGTTAAATCTGACACAGTTAAGTTATCAGATATGCCGATAAAGTATAAACCCAAAAGTTGAAGTCCACTTCATCCTAGCATTCACCATCGATTACACCTCAGATAATCATCCAACACCAACTAATGGCAAATTTGATGTTTTTGAGAAACCAAAAATTTAGGTCCTTCATAAATCGCATCAGTTAAAGCTAAGTACTTAAATGTCAAAGTGGCAGTCAGCTTAGGTCGAGACAGTGTCAGTGGTGATAAAAACAAGGTTCATTTTCCTCGTAAATAAGTTAACTCATGGGTTCAAAATGCAGTTAATTCATTAACTAGCATGATCAATCAATATAATTTGGATGGTATTGACATCGACTATGAACACTTTAGATCAGACGAGAAAACCTTTGTCGAATGTATAGGTTGACTTATAACAATCTTAAAGAAAAAAAGAATCAAGTTTGCTTCTATTCCTCCATGTGAAGAAATATGAACATGTTGTTGATTATGTGAATTTATGGTTTTACGCATACGATAAATTTAGTGTTTCACATTTTGTGAATCACTTGAATCATCTACATGTTTCGAGCTATGCAGGAGACAAGAGGTCATATAACCCCTCTAAGTTATGATTTACTATTCAACATAATATAAAGAAGATTACATGAATGAAACCCTAGCGGACCTTAAACCTACAAATGGACTTGTGCCATATCTATCCTCTAATACCCCCCGTAGTTTGATTGGCGAAATATCAAAAGCCCGGGCACTCACTGATAAACAAATGTATCATACTGGATAAAAAAATGTATCATACCGGATAAACCAATGTATTTTTTACATACCGAATAAACCATGTATCTTTTTTTTATGATAACATCAAACACAACATCAAATTAGAGTTTAAAAAAGTAACATAAATGATGACTAAGAAGGAGGAGTATGGTGAGGAGATGCATCTCCTCACTTGGGTCCCACGAGCTACCACATCAGCATCTCACTCCCACTAAAAAATACCTCTTCACTCATAACACACCCATATCTCCTCACTTTGGCCTCACCACTCACCATTTTATTTTCTTTTTGATTTTTTTAACACAAACATAATTCATTTCATTAAAATAAAAAATACAAACATACGGAATTTAAAAATACAATACGGAATTTAAAATACAATACAGAAATTTAAAATACAATACGGAAACGTGTTAATCTGTTTCGTATTCTGAATCAGATTTCACCCCACATTCCAACCTGAATAACTCATCATGAGCTTGTTCTTCCTTCATAAATTCCTCCCATTCTTTTTTAGCTCTTGCTCGTTCTTTTTCGGCCTTTGCTTCTTCTTCTAAGTATTCTTTATATGCCTCTTCATTTTGAGCTAGTTGTTGTAGCTCTTTCTCAGTGAGAAATCCTTCGGTAACATATTCATCACATGTGTCATGTTCTTCAACTGACTCTCAGGCGGTTTGGAAAGAAGAAGTAGGTGAGGCCATGGGTGGTTTCTCGGGTGTTAGGGGATTGCTTTGGTTAGTTTTGTTATCCATAGGGGAAAAGTTGTGTGAAAAGAGTTGGATACAGATTATAATAAGAGTTGGAATAGTAGCAGTTGGAATAGTAGCCATTGAATTTCAAATTTGAAAATATAACATTTAAAACATTACTTAAAATAGTAGCCGTTGGAATTCAAAATTTGAAAATATAAATACAGAATTTAAAATAACAATACTTTATTTAAAACATTATATTAAAAAAACAATTAGTTCCTAAATTACTAATCCGATGACTCGTATTTTGAATCATATCTCACCATCATAAATTCTATAAAGAATTCATCATCATCAGCTTATTTTTGCCTAATTTTCTCCTTTCGTGCTTTTTCATCCATTGCTTTTTCTTCTAATGTTTCTCTTAAGGCTTCTTCGTCTAGATGTAGTTGATGTAGCTCTTTCTCAGTAAGATATAAATCAGCCTGTGATGACGAACAACCTACAATTTCTTATGAGCGGTAGTAGTATTTTTCCAGTAGCCAAGCTAACTTAGCATCCATTTATTTTTCTAGTTTTGCCGCCTTTTCATACATAGAAAGATTCAGCTCGTAATCTTTATCAGAACCTTCTTTTAAGAAAGTGTCGATCAAAGCACGACTCTCTTGTGAAATGTCATTAAATTTCTCGTAAGCATTTCTAAGATCGTCTTTAGTTGTGCATGAATTTTCAAATTGCAAGGCTAAATCCAGAATCGCGTTCTGACGACCCTTATCTTCGTCAATTAGTTTTTGAACCAAGGCTTCGACTTCAAACAAGCCATTTTAAAAACTTAACAAGTTATATGTTATAATTTTTGTTTAGGATTAAGTGTGAAAAATTTAGATTAAAAAGAGTGGTATTTATATTATAAAAGAGGGTATAATTTAAATTTTAATATTTTTTTTAATATTTCAACGGATACAATTTTTAAAATGTTAACGTTTATATAATTTGTCGTTATCCGACTCACTTAAATGGCGAGTTGCCAAATTTTTTGAAGTGGCGAACGAACCTGGTGTGGTGGCGAGCGTTGTGGCGAGGGCCACGTAGGAAATGGCGAGGTATCTCGCCACCATACTCCTCCCTCTAACACAAAGCAAATATAAAAATTATGAAGGGCATTGATTTTATGACATCACCATCATGGAAATCACATGAAACGAAACAAGAAGAAAGAGAAATTGTTGGCATATTTGAGAGTCAACAATGACGTCAAAGCATTAAAGTCAGAGATAGGACCGGTCCACGACAATACATAATCGTCAGATCAGGTTTTGAGATAGATGTTTGACGGGAGAGGCAGAGGCTCAAGGTGGCCGACTAGGCTAGGAACTAACCGCTCATGATACCATTTTAAATGATGAATAAAACCCATAGATTATGATTTATTATTGACCATAGTATATAGAAGATCATACGAATCAAACCTTAGCGGACTTTTAACCCATAAACGAGCTTGAGCCATATCTATCTTCTAATACTAATAATGTAACTTAGGTTTGCCTCCCAATGATGGCTTCTTTGAGGCGTGCAAAGAGTTGAAGAGACGAGGTAAGCTTGGAGGCATATTCGTTTGGTGCGCTGATGAATCCAAAGATTTTGTTTTAGATATAAATCATTCCCTTTTTGATTCTGAATATTAACCCACCTCGATGAAAGTTTACATAACTGTTTTCACTATGCTTCAAAAATAATAGGATAAACTTAAAGCTGGCAAGATGGATCGTGCGGACCAGAGACATTACAAAACACTTTCGAGTTGAAATGGGCAAAAACTAGTCAAAACGGTTTGGGTCGAGTTGGGTTGATTCTCAAACACTTTCTTGTCTCTAGTCCTAAAAACTATTAACAACCCAATATGCATTAACAGTGATTAAAAAACTCTGCTAATACAATAATGACCTAAATCTATAACTAAAAAGGTCTAAAAGGTTCTATGCGTTAAATTAGGCTTGGCACTTTCAACCCAATTGAACCATTTAATTTGATTGACCCATTTGAGATAGGATACTATTGACCACCAGAATATATATGTCAAGGTAAATGTATTGGGCTTATAAGAAGAAGATCATGAAACAAGAAGAGACAAGCAAAGACAGATGCATTGGTTATATTTTTGCGTATGGGTGACGGGTAAGGATCTGGTAAAAAGAAAACTTAAAATGAGAAGAATGATAATCACACATTTAAGATGCATCGACTTGAATTAGATGCATCTCTATTCATTTAGATGCACCCCAATTAGTTTCGAAAGTGACTTTGAAGTGAAAACGATGCAAAGTGATACTAGCAACACATTTGACGCGCATGGGACGAAAAATGCATAGGATTCACCTAATTTGATAAATCTAATCTAATATATGTATCTGCATCTAATTTTGAGCTAGAAAACATATTATGATGCATCTAAAAGACTAATGATGCATCTAAATCAACTTGATGCATCTCAAATATGTAATTATATTTATTTTTCGTTCTTTTTATTTTAAGTTTTCTTCTATCCTAAGTCCTTGTGCAGATCGATGCGATTAAAACCTTTTTGCAAAGTGTATATTTAGGACATTAAAACAAAAGAGCCTTCATTATTTAAAATGTAAATGAGATTTAGAACATATTTTTGGCTTACTAATCATAAGAAGATACTAATAGCAGCAGAGGCACTCTTGCGCCACCTTCACTAATATTTTGTTGATCACTTTTTAAAAAGTATTCCATAAATCTTTTCTATTTAAGTGTTGTTTTCCTATTCTTATTCATCACCTCAACCTACTACAAGACTTCAATACCACATGCTCTTTGATCAAAATGGGCTTTTCTAAGTCTTTCATTATTCTTTTCACGCTACAAGCTCTTTTAGCTATGGCATCAGCACAAGCTAATGCACCAAAATCTGATTTATTTCGTGAATATATTGGAGCTGAATTCAATAATGTTAAATTTTCAGACGTGCCCATCAACCCAAACGTCGAATTCCACTACTTACTTTCTTTTGCAATCGACTACACCTCTTCATCTTCTGCCTCACCAACCAATGGAAATTTCAATGTGTTTTGGGACAGCGATAATCTCAGCCCTTCACAAGTTTCATCAATCAAAAGTCAACATTCAAACGTCAAAGTTGGTTTGAGCTTAGGTGGAGACAGTGTGAATGGTGGAAGCTGTTAATTTAGTCCTTCTTCAGTTGATTCATGGGTTTCAAACGCTGTTTCTTCACTCACTAATATCATCAAAGAGTATAACATAGATGGGATTGATATCGATTATGAGCATTTTCATGCGGATCCTAAAACGTTTGCTGAGTGCATTGGGAAACTTATAACAACTCTTAAGAACAACGCTGTCATCTCATTTGCGTCTATAGCTCCATTTGATGATGATGATGTTCAAAGTCATTATAAGTCTCTTTGGAAAAGCTATGGTCATGCTATAGACTATGTCAATTTCCAGTTTTATGCTTATGATGCGGGGATGACAGTTTCTCAGTTTATGAACTATTTTCAGACCCAAAGCTCGAATTATGAAGGAGGTAGTATTTTGGCTAGCTTCAGCAGTGAAGGAAGCGGAGGTTTATCACCACAAAATGGGTTCTTTACCGCGTGTAACAGGCTTAGAAGTCAAGGGAAACTTGGTGGTATCTTTATATGGTCTGCAGATGATTCAAAGGCTTCAGGTTTTAAATACGAGAAGCAATCACAAGCTTTGTTGGCCGCCACTCGTTAGTGTTTATATGTGATAGTTGAGATTTGTGGCTGTAATTATTGTTGATTTTTAGCATACATAACAATTATAATCTAAACAAATCATCAAAGCACGTAATAGCGGAAGCGATAACAAATCATATAATAACATGCATATAATTAACCGGGTCGGGTTACATACCTTTGGATTCTCGCGAGCACAAGAATCGTTCTTGATTACCTTTGTTCTTGATCAAATCCCTAATTAGGGTTTATGTGGATCTATTAATTAACCCCTTACCAAGTTTTGTTAATCGATCCAAGATTTAATCTATAGTGAGATTAAACCACGTTCTTGTACACACGTTTTAGAAACAAGTTAACCAAAAGACTAGTTTGAAAACAAGAAAACGTTTCTAGGTTTATAGTCGATCGAACAAGAATCCCTTGGGGATGATTTTGGCCGATCGATCAACAAGGGAGAACAAAGAAAAATTTAGGGGGGATCTTTTGTGTGTATACAAAATTTTTTTTATTTTCTATGTCTTTATGATCCTTAATTCCTTTGTTTATATAGGCTAACCAAACTTAGAGCCCAAGTCAAGTTCTATTAGGAAAAAGGAAACAAAATCTTTTCTTTTTCCCCTCTTACCTATACTCGGCCCAATACCACCCTCATGGGGTGTTCCGGAACCTTCTCGACTTCCTTTTACAAAGTTAGTCTTTCCCTTTATTCGTTAGTCATTTACCGTTAAATACTTAACGACCGTTAAACGTTTTCGTGTATTTAATAAATATATTACATTTAATATAATTATTAATTCGTTAACTCTTTACGTATTGTGTGCAATCCCATGGTCTTGAGTTCGATCCTAACACAGGTGGGAAAAAACAAACTATTAATTTATCGTCCATAAACTAACAACACCCACTTGGACATATTTTATAGTAGTGATCACAAGCGGTTAGCTCTAGTTTACACGCCGATGCCTCTAGTACGACTCGAGTAAGGTCTCCTGGACAAACATTTTAATGATTCATCATTATTATTATCCTTTTGTTTCTAATACAATGTTAATAAGGATATGGATCTTAGTCATTCCTTAATTAACTTATTCTGTTTCTCGTTTTATCTGATTGAGCAAGATTACCAAATCTTCTGAACGTATTCCATAAGAACTTAGGGTGTGGCCACACATACATCTTACCAATCCCACAGGGGCCATTGTATTAAACTTCAAAACGAATTTGAAGGAAACAAATCCTTATTGACTACAAAGCAAAACGGATGAATTTGCAACACTTCTGAAAACCATCCGTTTAACTACCATACTATAGCGTTAAATTGCGTCACAAAATGCACGAGATCCCCCCCCGGGGGGGGGGGCCCTGACAGTTTCCTGGTATCTCAAGTCTGAGGATAACTATTTTATGATTTACTTAATGACAAGATCCATAAAGTACATCATAAGTTAGGGATAAGTCTTTGTTTGTGTGTTGTGTGTGTGTGTTTGTGTGTGTGTGTGTGTGTGGGGGGGGGGGGGGGGGGGGGGGGGGGGGGGGGGGGGGGGGGGGTGGGGGGGGGGGTGTGAGTGAGGGTGTGTGTTGGTGAACTAATAGGCATGTCATTGAATATCACATCTAAATTTGGCAGTAATGCACATCAATATACTTTCAAGTATACCGACCACATTTAGATTTGTCTTAATTTTAATAATATTCCCAGATCATTAATTGACAACGACATTTAGAATAATTCATTTATTTCAAGGATGGAAAACAGCAAAAGAGATTACAAAATTAAATAACAAAAATCAACATAACCAATATTTTATTTCATCCAAATAATAATGTATACAATATCCTTATCATAACTAATCACAGTATGCATGAAAACCTACTACTAATGATAGTCCAATTCCATTGGCATGACATAAACCTTTTTCTCTAGTAAAGCCTTAGTGAAAGGATCAGCTAAGTTATCATCTGTGTGAACTTTTAATATTTTGATTTCACCACTCTCGACTTGTTCTCGAACGTAGTGATATCTCCGTAGAAAATGTCTGGCGCCTTTCATAACTCCAGAATCATTGGCGAATAATGAATTGCAGCAGAATGTCACAATACATAATTAATAGGCTTTTTTATTGAAGGCATCACTCCAAGATCTCCAACAAATTTCCTAATCCAAACAGCCTCCATAGCAGCTTCTGAAGCAGCCATGTATTCAGCTTGTGTTGCAGACATCGCAATCGTTGTCTGCTTCTTGCTCTTCCAGTCTACTGCTCCTCCATTGACGACAAAGACATAACCCGTCTGAGCACTCGTACATCCTTTATCACCATTGTCAGGACGCATCAGAAAAAAAAAAAGGGGGGGCAAACCCTGTAACATTAAGTTCTGTATCTGGTTTCCCTCCATACACTAAAAACATATCTCTCGTATTCCTCAGATACTTCAGAATATGTTTAACAGCAACCCAGTGGAGCTTCCCTGGATTTTGTTGATATCGACTGACCAAGTTTTGAGCAAACGCCACATCTGGCCTTGTGCATCTAACATCATACATAATAGATCCTACAGTCGAAGCATAAGGTTACTTTCTTTGTAAGCCACCCTTTAGGTGTTGGAAGCAACACAGCTCATTAGCTTAATTCATGTTTGACTTCCTGGGCAAATGACCTTTCTTAAGTTATGGCATATTGAATTTTCTTAATATTTGTCAATGTTAAGCACTTTGACTTAGTCCAATTAACCGCTTAATCTACTCTCTATAGATTTTAATTCCCAGAATGTATGCAGCTTCTCCTAAATCCTTCATAGAAAAACACTTTCCAAGATAATCCTTAACTTCCTTAAGTCTTGGAATGTTGTTTCCCATGATTAATATGTCATCAACATATAGGATCAAGAATAACTTCATTACTCCCACTAGCATTGGCGATACACATGGGCTCATCACGATTGTGATAAATCCAAACTTCTTGATTTCCTATCAAATCGTTTATTCCATTGACGTGATGCTTGCTTCAAACCATAAATAGATCTTTGAAGTTTGCATACACGGTTTGGATATTTTGGATTAACATACCCTTCAGGTTGCTCCATATAGATGTCTTCATCTAAGCGACCATTCAAGAAGGCAGTTTTAACATCCAATGCCAAATCGCCATAACATATACCTGCAATAGCTATGAGAATCCTAATAGCTCTAATGTATGCTACAAGAGAAAACGTTTCCTCGTAGTCAATCCCATAGGTTTGAGTGCAGCCTTTAGCTACCAGACGAGCTTTATAGGTGTGTACTTCCATCCATGTCAGTCTTCTTCTTGAATAGCCACTTACTCCTTACTACTTTAGCATTGGAAGGAGGGTCTACTTCAATCCAGACTTCATTAACTTTCATGGAGTTCATTTCCTCATCCATTGCACCTTGCCATATTACCTTATCAGGGTCAAGCATGGCAGCTTTATAATTAGCAGGTTCTCCAAGATCCCCTACTACATCATCTTCAACCTCCATGTTTAGACATAGACGGTTGGGTGCACGTGTAGTCCTTTCAGACCTTCGGACAGGAATTAATTCCGGTGGAGGACCCAGACTTTCAGGTTCTACTGGAATTACGCTAGTGTTTTCAGAAGGTAATGTATCCATATGATCATCTTCCAGATCATAATCTCTCCCACTGAATTCTTGAGATATGAGATCTCTTTCAAGAAAATCTCCATACCTAGCAACAATTACTTTGTTTTCAGGTGGAAAATAAAAGTAGTAACCCATAGTTTCCTTAGGGTATCCTACAAAGATACACTTAACAGATCTCTGTTGGAGTTTATCAGCTGAGTCACGTTTCACATACGCCTCGCAACCCCAGACCTTTAAATAAGACAAATTCGGTACCTTGCCATGCCATATTTCATATGGTGTCTTATCAACCTTCTTTGTGGGAACCATATTTAGAATACGAACAACAGATTCTAAGGCATAATCCCAAAAGGATAATGGTAGAGTTGTAAGATTAAACATAGATCGTACCATATCTAATAATGTGCGATTTCTCCTTTCAGATACACCATTTTGTTGTGGAGTATATGGAGAAGTAAGATGTTGTACTATTCCATTCTTACCTAGATAATCCTTAAACTCTTGGCTTAAATATTCACCACCTCTATCGGATCGAAGAGCTTTAATCTTCTTTCCTAGTTGCAATTCTACTTCTGATTTAAATACCTTAAATGTTTCAAATACCTCATGTTTATGTTTAAGCAAGTAAACATAACCATAACGACTGAAATCATCAGTAAAGGTTAAGAAGTAGCTAGCACCTTTCCTTGACACATGTCTAAATGGTCCACACACATCTGTATGTATTAAACCAAGTAGATCTGTAGCCCTTTCAATGTTATTATTAAAAGGTTTCTTTGTCATCTTCCCAGAAATACAAGATTTACATTTATCATATGATCCATCATTGATCTTTCCAAAGTCCTTCACGTTGAAGCTTTGGCATGCGAGGGCTACCAATATGGCAAGTCTCAGTGCCAAAGATAAGAAGAATTCAAGTCCAACTGCTCTTACTTATTTATCTAAAAATAGAATGTAATATATACTATGGAAACATTATCATTCATGTCAATTTCAAACACACCAGTCACAGATATGCACTAAATAGAAAATCCATTAAGAAACAGAAATTTCCCATTACTAGTAACATGTGAACAAATCCAAGATCACAACAAACATGAAAAAGAAACAACACCTCTAACAATAGAAGGTGCATAATGACAATTGTTTAATGACAGTACTAAACCAGATGGTAAAACTAAATTAAACACTCCTATGGCTTCAACAGCTGCTTGTGCTCCATTTCCCACATGCAGATATTGCTCTCCATAGGATAGCTTCCTTTTCACTCTAAATCCCTGCAGCTTATTACAAATGTGAATACCGCATCCATATTCATATACCCAAGAATTTAATTTGTGAGTTAGATTAAATAATTCAATCATAAAATAAGTTACCTGAAGTACAGCACCATGCTCAACCTTCTTGTTCTTAGTATTGTGCCCAACTCTTGCGAGGTAAAAGAGGGCAGTTCCTCTTCCAGTGACCAACTACGTTGCAGTGGTGACAAGCTTGATCCTTCTTTGGATTTTCCTTCTTCTGAGGAGGGTTTTGCTTAGGTTTTGGTTGATAAGCCACAACTGCTTATCTTACAGCTGTGCCTTGCCTTTACCCTTTTTGTTCGCTTGCGGTTTTGGCTTATTCACCCTACCCTTTTGAATAGCAAGTACCTGAGGTGTAGGGCCTTGTCTTTTAAACCCTTTTCATAGTCAATGAGCAATGCGTGTAGTTCACTCACTGTCTTCCCCACACAATGCATATCGAAGTTTCTAAAGAAATCAACAAAATCCTTGTTAAGGGACCTGTTTATTAAGTTAATAGCCATATCATTGCCATAGGGTTTCCCAAGAGCTTGTAGTTGGTCCATGTAACTTTTCATTTCCAACACATGAGCACTTACGGATTTTCCTAGGGCTTGTTTACAGCTGTGTAGGGTATCCACCAAATCGTAGATCTATACAGCTTAGGCTTCTCAAACATTTTTCTGAGTTCATTAGCATGGCTGCGGAAATATAGTTTCAAGACTGCCTTTGTAGAGCAGTGACATTTTGCAAGCAGTAAACAAGCCACATCAGAATGTAGCTGTAGTTCAGCTTTCCATGCAGCTTTTAACATGCTCAGCAGCATCGCAGGGGGTTCATCAAGGACCAAGGCTTAAACAAAGAGTCATAGGTACCCCCACTCTCATGACAATGCTTATGAACGATTCCACATCATTGTAATTGGGGCCTGTCATTGGTGTCTCGCTCCAAGAAATCTTGAACGCAGAACTTAAAGTTTGTGATTATCGGGGTGGAGCCATTTTCTACAGAAAAATTCATAGAATTAGTATTTTCATAAAACAGTTTTCAAGAAAATAAATACCCAGGTAATATTCATAATAACATAGAATTACCTGAACACTAGAAACCCTATGACATAAACCCCCATCAGCATCAGTTGATATCTAGTTATGAATGAATCAAGCAGATAACTTGTCGAACAATTAATTGCAAACAATTGTCAATTTCTAGATCTTTTAGGAGTTACATGCCAAAAACTAGTTGCATTGTAAACATGTTTCATCCCATCTTAATGCCTTGAGTTTCTAGTTCTCACTAAATAACTCAATTAAGTCGTCTAATCTAAAGAACGTCAAACTTGTCCATGTGAGGTCTTACTCAATCATGAAGGTTTTCTGTCCATTACAATCTAGTCTAAGTTCTCACATGACATAAATTGCAACTTCAAGTGTTTTCAATTAGATGGCATTCGACTTAAGTTTTAAGGGTACTAATATTTGATGTGTGGAATCAAAATTATGTATGGAGAAGCATGCATACAACTCCATAGCATATGTTTAATAAAAAAAACTTTTTATTAACTTTTAGGGCAAGATTAAATAAACAAAGTTTTGGTTGAGGCATTGGTTGAACCAATTAAAGAAGTACCCATAATTATCGTCCACAACGTACTTTTGCATAAGTCTTTCGACTTAGTGTTTCGGATGTGGAATTGAGGCAAATCAACCTTAAAGTAATTTTGTACTTTTAAATAGTCGTAGGTAACTCCAATTTGACGCACAAGCAAGCCGAGAATTCGGTCAGCGCTGAAGCATAACCTCCTTCTTTAGTCGGGTTCGACCAGCGACGCGTTAAACTTCCCACACAGTTTGTCAAATTGGATGAGCCTTTCTAACTATTTAGTACGAAAATTACCAATCAACTAAACTATTGTAAATTTAACTCTTCAAAACAATTCATAATTTTTATATAGATTTAGTCCATATTATTTTTCTATTCAAAAATTATCCTTTTTGTTTACAACAATTCGCATCAATTATATAAACCAAAACAAGTAATTTTAATAAAAAATAAAACGACTAAAGCTGTAAACACATAATAACAAATTATATGCGTTAAAAAAAATATGTAGCCACATGCATTCTTTTTATACAATAAACCCTAATAATAAAATCTAGGTTTTATTATGCATATATTTAATCATGGCTCTCACTTTTTCAAAAAAAATTGACCCACATGCATCGAGTTAACGATTGCGTAAGCCATAATTAAAATATACCACATAGCACAAACTTAATTTATTACAGTATTAATATTGAAGTCTTTTCCAATTCAAGATTTATCGTACTAAAATTAATGGCAACATAAAACAATACACGTAACAATTACTACATATATCCATATGATCCATGAAAAACATGCATGTTCGTCATGGATCCACAAAATTCACTTAACAATTAATTAAAGAACGTCAAGGATCGTAACCATAAACATGACATAACAATTAATCATGCAATAAACCTTTTTAAATCTAACATGTAATCTAAGGTTTCAAAAAAATTACATTAAAAAATCGACCAACTTGGTCGATTTAGGGTAAACCCCTAATTTTTATAAACCCTAAACACATGTAATTAACAACAATACAATATTTGTTATAGATTTTAGGTTTCGGTAATTATTAACATGTTAAAACGGCTCGTGATGCCACTGTTGATTTTTAGCATACATAACAATTATAATCTAAACAAATCATCAAAGCACGTAATAGCGAAAGCGATAACAAATCATATAATAACATGCATATAATTAACCGGGTCGGGTTACATACCTTTGGATTCTCGCGAGCACAAGAATCGTTCTTGATTACCTTTGTTCTTGATCAAATCCCTAATTAGGGTTTATGTGGATCTATTGATTAACCCCTTACCAAGTTTTGTTAATCGATCCAAGATTTAATCTATAGTGAGATTAAACCACGTTCTTGTACACACGTTTTAGAAACAAGTTAACCAAAAGACTAGTTTGAAAACAAGAAAACGTTTCTAGGTTTATAGTCGATCGAACAAGAATCCCTTGGGAATGATTTTGGCCCGATCGATCAACAAGGAAGAACAAAGAAAAATTTAGGGATCTTTTGTGTGTACAAAACTTATGTCTTATGATCCCTTAATTCCTTTGTTTATATAGGCTAACCAAACTTAGAGCCCAAGTCAAGTTCTATTAGGAAAAAGGAAACAAAATCTTTTCTTTTTCCCCTCTTGCCTATACTCGGCCCAATACCACCCTCATGGGGTGTTCCGGAACCTTCTCGACTTCCTTTTACAAAGTTAGTCCTTCCCTTTATTCGTTAGTCATTTACCGTTAAATACTTAACGACCGTTAAACGTTTTTGTGTATTTAATAAATATATTACATTTAATATAATTATTAATTCGTTAACTCTTTACGTATTGTGTGCAATCTCATGGTCTCGAGTTCGATCCTAAGTCCTAACACACGACTATTAATTTATCGTCCATAAACTAACAATTATTACAATATAAGTATCTACCATTGAAATGCTTATAAAATTTTAATGTGCACGACTTCGAGTAAAATTTATACTATGTGACTTAAAGTCTTCAGATATTTTCCAGAACAGACTGAGCAAAGTCTTGTACCATGAACGATGAAAATTTACCATTACAAAGGAAATTGAGATTTATAGAAAGAATAAATAAAAGTATGAACTACATAAGTCCATGCCCATGTTGTTCCGAAAACATTAAGCTCTGAACTACGCTACTCTGAAAACAACTCATAAGTTGCTTCTTTATGAATCTGTGAATGCTTATTGTCGTTAACTCTAGATATATGCTTATTCGCTTTATTGTGTAAATATTAAGTCTCCAAAATTTTTTTAAACAACAATTGACTTCCTGTAATACGCTATTATGTCTCAGTACTATCACTAATGAGCAAGTTCCGTAGAGTATATGATTTACTTCTGGCTTGCTGTTTTATGAGTGTCTAATTAAACGAGAATTAGTATTAATTGTTACACAAACACCCTGCGGCGAAGCGCGGGATTAAAAACCTCTACTTTTCATTTTGCAGTCATCTATTTATGTTAATTTCACATCCATGAATAGGAATAACAATGGGCGGGCGGTCATACCATCCACAAACCCGATTATATAAACTTGCACCAAAATCGTCATAGAGGAGCTTTTCACGTATAAGGTCTGGGTCATCATACCCTATTTGCACCATTTTATTTTTTCTAGCTTCAAGTTGGCGAGTCATCTTAGTTGGATGCCAAATGGGGACTAAGCAAAATGCTGAATCAGTTTAAGCGACGGGTGAGCACACCACTGCAGAAATCAACGCGATGGTCCGAGGCGGAAAGCTTCGCGGCCACATTCCTGGCGTGGGTCCGGTAATGCCAGGATACGTCCGCTCTAGGCTGAGCTATACCGCACCCGTTGACAGAAGCAGGGATGTCGATTTCATGATGAGCTTGATGAGGAGCGACAACAGGTTCGCGGATGCTTTTGCTCGGTATGATTCAGGTGGAGCCAGCGGGAGTGGCGGGAGTCGCGCGCGTGATAGTGAGGGCGGAGAGGATGGTGATGATACGGGGGGTGAGGATGGTGGCGATGACACGAGTTAGTCGTGTTATATGTTCATTAGTATGGTACATTATTTCTTTATGTTTATCTTGTGGACTATTGACTTGTTTCCCTAGTATGCTACATTTAAACGCTTGTTTCCCTAAACTATCATGTGCAACATATTCGGCTTTTGGACGATTTCCCTATATTAAATTTTTGGATTTTGTACAAGTTGTGGTGTATTTTGTATTGCGTGTGCGTGTTTAAACATTAAGCTCTGAACTACGCTACTCTGAAAACAACTCATAAGTTGCTTCTTTATGAATCTGTGAATGCTTATTGTCGTTAACTCTAGATATATGCTTATTCGCTTATTGTGTAAATATTAAGCTCTCCAATTTTAAACAACAAATGACTTCCTGTAATACGCTAATATGTCTCAGTACCTATCGACTAATTTAGCAAGTTCCGTAGGAGTATATGTTTACTTCTGGCTTGCTGTATTATGATGTCTAATTAACCGAGAATTAGTATTAATTGTTACACAAACACCCCGCGGCGAAGCGCGGGATTAAAAACCTCTACTTTTCATTTTGCAGTCATCTATTTATGTTAATTTCACACCCATGAATAGGAATAACAATGGGCGGGCGGTCATACCATCCACAAACCCGATTATATAAACTTGCACCAAAATCGTCATAGAGGAGCTTTTCACGTATAAGGTCTGGGTCATCATACCCTATTTGCACCATTTTATTTTTTCTAGCTTCAAGTTGGCGAGTCATCTTAGTTGGATGCCAAATGGGGACTAAGCAAAATGCTGAATCAGTTCAAGCGTCATTGCCGAGCCAAAAAGTAATAATGGATGCCAAAGGGCCGGGATAAATCTTTCCTGATCATCTCCTAATGAATGTATCACCTTTTGCATGCCATTTAGTAATAAATTATTATCAATGTTTCTCTTTTTATTTATGTTATGAGAATAACCAAATTTCTGCTTCAAGTGTATACCAGAAGTGAAATACATGTCGTGAGATGAATTACAACATATACCATATAATACGTCACAGTACTATAGCTACTAAAACATCACTTATACATTTTTTTTCTTCACATGCTGTTTGCTGATCACCCTTTTAAAGCTATACTCGAAACCATATATTGTTCGGGTTAATGTTGTTTGGAACACTACCTCTAGAGGGAAACTTTGGTAGCATGTCCCCAATGTGCTTTGCAGTCTCCATGTAATATGTATACTCAGACAAACGAGTGTCGTCTTTAGTTTTACATTCTATAATCTCTGGTGTTCCTAAATTCTTAATTTTGTCTTGTAATACTACCTTTAATGCATTGTTAGCAAATGATGTGCAAAGCTTACAGTTATTTTCCTTTAGAAAAGTCTCTTTAATAACATCAATGTTGAACTTCCAGCTGCCAGTATTCCAATTGAAGTGGTAAAATGGAAGAAATCTTTGTCCATAAATAGCTATGAACTCTATTGCTGAAAGAATAAATTCAAATTCCTCATTGGACATGTAGTATGGGAAGCTTACTCGAGTCCATCCCGACTTCACTCCAATATAGCCCTATATATATACCAGATAAGAACAAATAGTATTTAATCAAACAACACATCGAGAGTTAATTGATACTGTATAAAAGAAGTGATTCACATGCCTAAAAATATGCGAGTTGAATTAATTAGACATGTCATTTAGGCATGATAATTGTTTCCCTTCATATAATACTTATGGATAATGTTATCAGCCAATCTCATGAAGAAGAGAACAAAAATTGTTGGTGATGTAGTTGCCATTACTTATGCTATATTGTTCTTATTATGGTTTTCCTACACATGAATCATTCATCGGTCTGCCTATTCTCACACTCATGAAAGTAATATTAAGCCAAAATGAATAGTCTAAACAGAACCCATACAAATTTATGGGTAGGTTTTGACGTATAACAATTCCAATTAATGCAATATCTTCAGAAAATATTCGAAAATGTATATTCGAGAATTAAAATGAGTTTGGGTGGAGAACTGTTGAAACAAGAGTTACCATCTCTATTGCAGATCTTATTTCTTTGGAAAGAGGTTTATCGATACCAATCAAGTGGTGACCGTAAGGTCCTGCACATGCACATCCTCCTCGAGCTTGGATGCCAAAGAGGTCATTCAGGAGCTTAGCAACAAAATTCCCATTGAGAGGTTTGTCTCTCTTTTTACTTATCTCGCTCGACAGATGCATTATGCCATCTGCTTTTCCATTCACGTGCTCAACATTTGGCGAGGATGTAATCGTGTAAACAAGGAACGATAGAATAGCTTGTCTCTCTACTTTAGTATTTCCTAAAACCCGTATGTTCTGATTTTTGAGAAGTCTCTCTAGTGCCCTGTCAATATATTCATGCTCTTTCTCTGAAATTATTTTGTATCCGACGTATTCTTTCACCTGAAAGGCGAGAGCTGCCTTCACTCGTTGAATGATTTGAGGTGTTCCTGCGTGTTCCCTTTCTTCAATGTCACTAACATACAAAGTGTCCTATAATTTATAATGACCGAATTGGTTAAACAGTTCAACTAATACAGAATTATAGTTTTCGACAACAATGCATTATTCTCCACATACCTTTTCATCGAAGGAATTGACATAATCAACAGTCCCACCACCACATGTCGAAGGGGGAGAATATTTCAGCTGGTATAACGCCTTATTCATAAGAAGAATCCCTGGTGATCCAGGCCCACCAAGAAACTTGTGTGGACTCAAGGTAATGGCATCATAGCCGTCAACAGCAGTTGATCTCATGTCAATATCTACGTATGGACCACTGCGCGCAACTCACTCAACAATAGAGCAATTAGTCTCATGTATATGACAAGGTGTAAATATGAAAAGAATCTAGAGACGTAACTATGATGTACCTTGTTGCGAAATCAAAGCATACGAAAGCTCCAAATTGGTGAAGCAATCGAGACAGAGAACGTGTATCAGAACAAATTCCAGTGACATTACTACATGCAGAGAAAGAACCGAGCATTGGGCGCCCAGTGTTCTGATAAAACTGCAGTTGCAATTTTAAAGCATCCATGTCCATCAATCCTTCTTCATCCAAACCGATCTCTATTACTTCTGCTAGGCTTTGTCTCCAGGATAGGAGGTTAGAGTGGTGCTCATAAGGACCTATAAAAACTACCCATCTTTCTGCACTTCCTAGACACGAGTTTACTACTTTCTCTTTTAAAACTGATGGAATGGCAATCCCCATGACTTCTTGAAGCCGCTTTATAGAGGCTGTAGTGCCTGATCCACAGAAAATGAGGGCATCATCTTCTGTCCCACCTAAACATTTCTTTACATACTTGGCTGCTTCGTTAACATTTTTCATAGTCTGGTCACCAACGTAGCTGTCACTTGTGTGAGTATTTCCTGAATGCCGATGACATACAGTAAAGCTCTTTGGAACCATCCTTTTGTAGAAGTAATCATGCATGGAAGAATGATAGAAATATACATATGCATAGGTTCTATTAACAAATACGTAGTAATTCAGAAATACCATAAAAGGGAAGAATATTCTTGATGATGTAGTCTTCGATATAATAAAGACATCTTCCTGAGGCTGTATGATCAGCATAAGTGAGTTTTCGTTTTCCAAAAGGAGTGTGAACATCAGCAACCTGACCAATAATTTGAGAGCGCAACCAGCTTAGTTTTGCATCAGCAGCTGAACCCATCTCCTGTATGTTTCTTTTTAGTATTAAATCATGGAGAAGTGTGCCATGCTCCATAATGTTGTTGTTACCGCTCATGATCTTTACTAGTTTTGTTATACTTTTGACAATAGAAAAAGGAGCAAATGTGTTTATATATTGTATGAATGTCAATTGTATTGAAGGCTATTTAAAGCGATTACCTAATGTTTTGTATTTGTCAAACTAATAATGTTACTAGGGTTTAGCATCTAGGCTGGCAAAATTTACGTCTAAGAAAGTAAGAAGTAGGGTTACATGAAACCAAATGTTTTCTTTCTTTTATGTAAATTTACGGGGCAATTTCATATGTCACTCATTTTAGATATTACTAATGCGAGTACCCGCGCATAGCGGCAGAAATTCCTAGCGGCCGATAATTAACGATATGCGATATTGTGGTAAGTTTTTCGTGTAACGTTCAAAATAAAACGTGAAAAGATTAAAATGTAATTGCAAACGGTTGTAACATGCGATAATTCAACTGAATTTTTTTTTAACGTTTATCAAAAACATTTAAAAACATGTACTAAAACTGAAAATAAAATATTACATTAATTACGAGATAATAAATAACAACGTACGGTATTCGTCGCGTAATACTTCTTGGTACATCCGTTATTTATTATCACCCAAGTAATTAAATACGTGTTTGTTCTACTA
>BQNB010006786.1:74875-96081 GCA_026074375.1 Tanacetum coccineum | reverse complement strand
GAAAAAATGAAATTAAATAAAGAAAAAATTAACAATTCTAAAAATATAAAAATGCCCAAATTTTACTGTTTATAATTAAAGTAATTAAACTAATTAAAATTAAACCTAATTTAATTAATTAAATTAAATAAAACTAACTAAGGTTATAACTAAAGGACTAACAGTGAAAGGACACAAGGACTAACAGTGTAACAAGGTATTAACTAAAGGCACTAACACTGTTAACTAGAAATTAGAAAATTACACAAATGGTCCCTGAAGTGGACCCCGATTGCAAGGTGGGTCCAAAGTGCTTATTAGCAAAAAGCTAAAGAAGCAAAGCTGTTAAGGGGCTTGAGGGGAGTAACTTTTGTAAAAGCACTTATGCTTTTTACTGGCTTAATAAGCTAGAAAAGTGAGCTTATGGGCTGACAGAAACTAAATAAGCTTATGAGCTTATTTTGCTTTTTCTTTGAGGTTTAAGCTAACAAAATAAGCTAAACTATGGGGGACAGATAAATAGGGATAGGGGAGTCCTAATTATAAGCTATGGAAATCTAATAAGCCCTAAATTAAGCTGAACTATGAATAAGCTATGAATGACAGTTTACAAAAAATAGAAAAAAGCCTACTTTAAGCTATTTTTAAGCTAAGCTAAAAGGGGAAATAAGCTATAAGATCTTGGGAAATTAAAGGGCTACCTATAAGCTACAATAAAAGTTAAAAGAAACTAGGGGCTTAAAATCAAATAAGCTAGAAACTAGGGGCTGAAAATGGTGCTCAGCACCAGGGTAAGTTAGGCAGTGGCTAGGGAGCTTTTTGAGCTTAAGCAAATAAGCTCTTAAGAGCTTTTTAGCCAAAATAAAACACAAACAGATTAAAAGGGGAGGCTAATAAGCTTATATTCAAAATATGAAGGCCTAAAAAACAATAAAAGCTGCTGAATTTTGGGTTTAAAATTGAGGGATTTCAAAAATCATTCAAAACTAAACTTGGACTTATGCTTGGTCAAACCAAAGACAGAACAAGTGGTGTTTCAAAATGGCTAGAAACACAACAAATAAGCACAAAATAAGGTGTGCTTAAGCTGCATAAGCAGCTTAAGTGGTTTAGCTAGATTTGGCTTATCCAAATTTTGACAGAAAACAAAAAGCACTTAAAAATTGATTTTAAAACTAAAAGTGGTAATTAAAGTGGCTTGATTAACCCCACACACTCAGCCAAAGTTGGCTGAGTGAGCTTGACCCACAACAAACCCCATATGACCCATTTTCATACTAAACCAAACACCCCTTTATTTATATAAAATCGAATTTTTTAACTGATTTTGGTGAAATAAGGCAGAGATAGTGGATTACAAGTGAACTTATATAACTTTTAACACATGTTTAATCAATTTAAACAGAATTAAACTACTCAAATGATACTTCAAATTTCGACAATGGTAATTTTCACAAACACACTTAACTTAGATTAAAACTGAAAGTATTACAATGAAATCTTAAAAAGAAACTGAGTATGATAATTATAAAACAAGCTTAAGTAAAAATTAGACTAAGAAAGTAAAAAAAATTCAAAATTTAAGCTAATGAGGTTAAGAAAGAGCTGCTGATTTTTGGGCTTAGAGGTGAGGGTTTTCAAAAACACACATGCATACACTTAGCTTATTACTTGGTCAAACCAAAAGGACAGCAACAAGGGGTAGGTTTATTTGGTAGAAACAACAACAAAGAGCACACAAATAGGTGCTTAAGCTGCTTAAGCAGCTTGAGCCTTTAAGCAGGTGAGGGTGAGCTGTAAAGGTACTTTGGGAGAGTGGTATTGCAAGAAAACGTGGGGAAAGGCTGTATGGTTTTTGGCGGGTACGGGGGGTGGGTTGCAGGGTTTAAAAGGATTGTTTGGAAAAGATGCAACTTTGGTCCCCCATGTTTCTATCTCTTTTCATTTTATTTGAGCCGAAATTCTAGTTATAACTTAGGTTTGGAAAGTAACAGCATTAGTCCTTGTGGTTTATAACAAAAGAAGTAAAAAGAAAGTTAGGGAGAATTGCAAAATCAGTCCTTGTGTTTTATAAGGGTAGTTTGAGTGAATTGCAAAACCAGCCCTTGTGGTATTTTCTTTCATTTTCATTATAAAACAACTTTCAAACTTGGCATTTTTAGCCCCTAAAGTTTATAAAAAGGATTAATGGGCTTTTGTTGGGCTTGGGCTTGTATTGGGCCCACTGGGTTTGGGTTTGGGCCCAATAAGGTACAGGCTTGGTTATTGGGCTTTTTCAAGCCCAATAAGGTATAGGAGTGGGTTTTGTGTGTACAATGGCTGAGATTGGCTGTAACTGGGGCTAGGATCGGGCCTTCAAAGTCTTCACGGTCTTTGTCAATTGCACACAAATGGGCTGTTGTAATTGATTGAGGGCCCATTTGGTCTTCACAGTCTTTGTAAATATACTATTGGGCTTTCCCGGCCCATCAGATGGGTAAAGATTGCATTCAATAGTATTCTTCAGTTCCGGCTCCGGTTTGACTGCTGATTCTTCAGTATTGACTCTGACTTTGGCATTTTGGACTTTGGCCTTGATTTTGCACAGTCTTTTCCATTCCATGCTCAGTTTTGTCATTTTGGCTTGGTTTTCTGTCTTTTTGTTGATATCCACTTCCTGCACAATACAAATGCAAAACAAACATATATTTGGCAGTTTTTGTCTGTTTTTGGTCATTTAAGCTCGTTTTTAGAGGTAAAAGATATGTGTAATTAAGCACTTATCAAATAGCCGAGGACGTGTTAGTTAAGATAGCAAGCTTCATATATCCCGTGGATTTTGTAATCTTAGATATTAAGGAGGATAAGAGAAAGTCATTTATTTTAGGAACGACATTCTTGAAAACGGCTAAAGCCGAGATTAGGTTTGATAAAGGGACAATAACTTTAAAATTTGGCAAAAGCAAAACTAATTTTGGTAAAATCCCCGAATTCCTTTGCAAATTCGAAGAGATAGAAAAAGATGAATTTGATCTCGTAACCCCCACTAGCATCGTAAGTAAGCTTATTTCAGAATGGGAAGAATCAAACTCTACCAAGAGAAGGAAATTGAGTTTAACCAATGGAGAAGCAAGGTGTTTAACGATGGACGTTCCATACACGTAAATGAAGGTTGCAAGGTGAGTCGCGTTAGGACGGGTGACTCCGAGTCTATCTACAAGACTCATTAAATAAACAAAAGCGCTTGTTGGGAGGCAACATTAATTTAATGCATTTTAGGAGTATCTTGTGTGCTTTAATTCTTTATCATTTATTTTCATATGTTTGAATTATGTGATCATGTTTTTTTTGTTTTTAACTTCGTCTTAATTAAAATCAAAGGTATTTTACATCAAATAAGTGCAGGGGAGAAAAATATCCGGTTTATAAGAACCATTTCAAACATATTAAACAAATTGTTTAGATTAATTCGCGTCTTGTGTTATGTTTGTTAGAGTCATATGTTTGTGCTAATAATTTTCATGGTCTATGTAGTATTTTCTATAGGGAATAACTAATAGAATTGCGTGCATAATTTTTATCAAAAAAAAACAAATGTGAAATTGATCCCAGTGTCTGGTGACGGGTAAAGTCTAAGACTTGTGAAACTCAAATTTTCTATTATTTTTGAAAAATTAATTTTGTGCAATTTCTAAAATTTGTAATTTTCTTAAAAACCTGCAGAAAATCACGACTTCATTTAGCACAATCATCCTATCTTTACTGCTTTCATAGAGTCAACCCTAAAAGTTTTGTTGTATATATCATTATCTCGCCGATTTTACGCCAGGTATAGTTGTCTTTCTCTTTGATTTACATGTTATATTTGATGAGAAGAAGCTTTGAAGTTCTTAGGAGTTTCACTGGACAACTCTTGGATGATGATTTAACCAGTTATCACATGTTTCTTCTCCACTATTGAGCAAAACCAGGAGAGTACTAGTTTCTTTCGTCTTTTTCTTTTCCCTTTATTCGTTTTACGGGTACTTTTAAGAACATTGGGGACAATGTTCAAAATAAGTGTAGGGAGGAAATAAGCCTTAGAAACTATTCCTTCAATTGTCATTTGCTTTGTCTTTAAAATGATGAGTAATATATTAAAACATAGCGTAGACGGTAATTTTGACCCAAATTTGAAAAGAAATTATAGCACACACCGACGAAAACCAAGTATTATTAGCATCTCATGGATAGGAATTATATGAATAGCACAAAAACCCTCTAAAAATTCCACCCCAAAATGTGAGGTTCGCCCCTAAATCTTTAGGAATTCAGGTAACCATTTTGATACCTAAGATAATTTTACCTTTAACTTTCTCGAGTTAAGGAGTGAGCAATTGCATGTGTCGCGTTCATAGATTTGATCGTGCATGTGTGATTTTGTCGCCTTTTCTAGAGAATTGGTATCTGTTAAAATTATATGAGAGTGTACCAGTAGTATATTAAATTCAAAAACTTGTTTTTTTTATGCATCCTGAGACCGCGTAGTGAGTATTAGGATTTGCATATGATAAGAGGCACTAGGATTAACCCATGTTTTAAACATGTAATTGTTATTATGGTCACCTCGATCATATAACTATCCCACACCCTTGCCATGCACTCATTTTTAGTGTAGGATACCCCTAGTACACCCCTCTGAGCCTATCCTTTTCACGGTTCTCATAATTTTCTGGTGGATTCCAGATTTTTTTAATGAAGAGCATTGGTACCCTCAACCAATCGTTACACCCAAATCGCCTTAGCCTTCCTTGTATGTACTCATTTTTAGTACATTATTGTTTTAACCCAAATTAATTATTTGAGTACATAATTGCTAAGTCATTATCCTTGTAAATATAGTTTTGGGACGACTGAGATTCATGGTAGTATTTATTTTGCAAAAGAATGGGGAAGAAAAGTTAAGTCATTACCCCCCTATTTGTTCGATAGTCTCCATGTTATGTTGATCTATCTCAATTCGGGTCATTAGTTAGCTTATGTACCTAGTATCAAAAACTCAAGTGTTGGGTATGTTTATAAACCCCAATTGATGTATTATGTTCAAAAAAGAGAAAAAAAGAAAATAAAAAGAAAAGAGTTTGATGTAGAGTTCTGTAGAGTATTGTACATCTTTGTCCGAGTGGTCAGAGTCCTTGGCTTAGCAATTCAATCAGCGTGTATTCTTATAAATAATTAACTCACCACTTCACCCTAACCCTTAAAGACCTCTTTGATAGTAATTTTAATACTTGCGCCTAACGGTGGAGGTTTTTGATCCTTTTACCAAGCCTATGGTAATTTGTATGCTACGATATGTAATGAGTATTGTTTTCTTGTTTCCTACATTGTTATAATTCATTATACACCCGAGAGAATGAGAGAATCCAAACACTTATTGTGAGGTGCTAGTATATAATTTCCGTGCTTTTAATTATGAGGTCTAATAGGTTGTTCCATAAATTATCTTTGAAAAGTAAGTTAATGCCCCCGATATTGCTATTGTCTAGGTAGAACAACTCATTTGCTTGAGGACAAGCAAATCCCAAGTGTAGGGGTATTTGAGGAGGCGTCATTTTATATATTTTTTAGGGTCATTTAACCCCCAAAATCATGTAAATATCTCTAAAATATGTGCTTAATCGTTTATTTTTGTGTTTTTAGCACTTGGATGGCTTTTGGAGGAAATGCACGTGACTTGGGCTCATTTGGAGAAGAAACGGACAAGACTACGGCTCTACACCAAATCTCTTGAAGAAATTTCGTACAGTGCCTGGAGACGGCGTCATAATTTCTTGTGACGGCGTCATATCATACAAGAGACAGCATCAAGAACTTCAAGACGGCGTTAGAATGTAACCGCCTCAAAAGAAACCCTAGAAGATTTGGCATAGCGACGGCGTCAGAAAACCTGCGACGCCGTCGCGGCCTATTTCCTATAGAGAGAATTACATAAATCGTCCTTGTGGTTTGCCGGATCTAACATATTTGGTCCTTGTGCTTTTTTCATCGGGTTTGGTCCTTGTGGTTTTGTTCCATTGCGGGTTTGGTCCCTTGACCAACATTTCCTTAGTTTGACCAAGGGACCAAACCCGCAATGGATTAAAACCACAAAGGACCAAACCCGCAATGGATCAAAACCACAAGGACCAAACCCGATGAAAAAAAAGCACAAGGACCAAAATATGTAGATCCGGCAAACCACAAGGATCGAATTTATATTAATTATTATATTGAAATTTAAGACCCGTGACGGCGTTCGCAGAGTTTTATGACGTCGTTCGTTGGCAAGAAATCTTCTTGGTTTCTTTTGAGGCGGTTAATTCTGGACGTCGTCTTGAAATTACTGACGCTTTGTATCTTGTATGATTATGACGACCGTCGCAAGAATATTGCGACTCCGACTCCACGCACGGTATTGCGTTATTCATTAAGAGATTTGGTTTGTAGAGCCGTAGTCTTGTCTGTTTCTTCTCCATATGAGACCAAGTACTCGTGTATTTCCTCCAAAAGTCATAATAGTGCTTATAACATATAAAGATAATGATTTAAGCACGTTATTTTGAGATATTTGCATTATTTAGGGGGTTTTAAAATGAATCCAAATATGAAGAAAAAGTGTATAAATTGACGCCTCATCAATTACCCCCTACAATTGGGATTTGCTTGTCCTCAAGCAAATGGGCTTTTATACCTAGACAATAGCTATATCGGGGCATTTAACTTACTTCTCAAAGATAATTTATGGCACAACCTATTAGACCTCGTAATTAAAAGCACGGAAATTATATATTAGCACCTCATCAATAAAAGTGGTTTTGGATTCTATCATTTCTCAGGTTTATAATGAATTATAAACAATTGTAGGAAAAGGAAAACCAACTCTATTTACATGTCGTAGCATTACCAAATTACCAACTGGGCTGGGTTAAAAGAATCAAAAAACCTCCACCGTTAAGCAGCAAGTATTAAAATTTACTATAAAATATGTCTTTAAGGGTTGGGGTGAAATTGAAGGGTGGAAGTTAATTTTTTTAAGAATACACGTTGATTGGTTGCTTTAAGCCAAGACTCTGACCACTAGGACAAAGATGTTCAATACTCTATCAAAACTCTACCATCAAACTCTTTTTCTTTGTCTTTTCTTTTTTCTCTCTTTTTTGAACATATACATCATATTGGGTTTATAAACATACCCCTGACTTGAGTTTTTAATATATGTACATAAGCTAACTAATGGCCCGAATTAAGGAGGATCAACATAACATGGAGAACTAAACGGTACAAATATGGGGTTAATGACTTTACTTTTTCTCCTTTCTTCTGTAAATAAATACTACCTTATGAATCTCAAATCGTCCCAAAACTGCATTTACAAGGATAAGACTTAGCAACATGTACTCAAATAATTATCATGTGTTTAAAACAATAATGTACTAAAAATAAGTCCATAAATAGAAGGCTAAGACGATTTGTGTGTAACGATTGGTTGAGGGTAACTATCGATCTTCATTAAAATCTGGGCGTCTACCAATATGTTCGAGATCCTTGAAAAGGATAGGCTCAGAGGGATGTTATACGGTATCTGCACTAAAAATGAGGTGCATGGCAAGGGTGTGGGTTGTTATATGATCGAGGTGTCCATCATAACCATGAAAGGTTTAAAACTGGGTTAACTAGTGTCTCTTTTCATTTAGCAAATCCTAATACTCACTATGCGGTCGGGATGCATCACAAAAACAAGTTCTAGAATTTAATACACTACCGGTACACTCTCATATAATTTTAACCGATATCAATGCTCTAGAAAAGGCGATAAAATCACACATGCACGAACAAATCTATGAAGGGCGACACATGCAATTGCTCACTCCTTAACTCGAGAAAGTTAAAGGTTAAAAATATCTTAGGTATCAAAAAGGTTACCTGAATTCTAAAGTTTAGGCGAACCTCACATTTTTGGGTGGTATTTTTAGAGGGTTTTTGTGATTCTATCATTCCTTATCCATGAGATGCCTAAAAAACTTGGTTTTCGTCGGTGTGTGCCATAATTTTTTTTAAATTTGGGTCAAAATTACCGTCTACGCTATGTTTTAATATATTACTCATCATTTTAAGGACAAAGCAAATGGTAAATGAAGGAATAGTTTCTAAGGTTTATTTCCCCTACACTTATTTTGAACATTATCCCCCAATGTTCTTTAAAAGTACTCGTAAAACGAATAAAGGGAAAAGAAAAAGACGAAAGAAACTAGTACTCCCCTGGTTTTGCTCAATAATGGAGAAGAAACATGTGTAATGGTTAAATCTCATCCCAAGAGTTGTCCAGTGAAACTCCTAAGAACTCCAAGGCTTCTTCTCATCAAATATAACATCTAAATCAAAGACAAAGACAATTATACATGGCGTAAAATCAGAGGGATAATGATATATACAACGAAACTTTTAGGGTTTAGACTCTAAGAAAGCAGTAAAGATAGGATGATTGTGCAAAATGAAATCATGATTTTCTGTAGGTTTTTAAAAAATTACAAATTCTGGAAATTATAAAAAATTAATTTTTCAAAAATAATAGAAAATTCGAATTTTCACAAGTCTGGAGATGTGACGCCGTCTCAAGACACTGTGAAAATTTCACATTCATTTTGTTTGAAAAATTTTATGCACGCAATTCTATTAGTTATTTCCTATAGAAAATACTGCATAAACCATGAAAATTATTAGCACAAACATATGACTCTAACAGACATGACACATGAAGTGAATTAATCTAAACAATTTATTTAATATGTTTGAAATGGTTCTTATTAACCAAATATTTTTCTCCCCTACAATTACTTTATGCAAAATACATTTGATTGTAATTAAGACCGAATTAAAAACAAAACAAAGCATGATCGCATAATTCAAACATATAAAAACAAATGATAAAGAATTAAAACACACAAGACACTCCTAAAATGCATTAAATAAAAAGAATTGAGTTGCCTCAAACAACGTGCTTTTTTTATTTAAGGAGTTTGTAGCTTGATCGGAGTCACCCGTCTTACGTGAACTCCTCAGTCGTTTCTTACTCTGCACCTTCATATACGTTGTATGAACGTTCCATCGCATAAACCTGTGTTCTCCTATTGGTTTAAAACTCCATTTCTTTCTCTTTGTGGAGTTTGATTTTTTTCTTCCCATTTAGAAATAAGCTTACTTACGATGCTAGTAGGGGTTATGGGATCAAATTCATATTTTTCTCTCTCTTCGAATTTGCAAAGGAATTTAGGGGTTTTTCTGAAATTAGTTTTACTTTTGCTAGATTTTAAAGTTATTGTCCCTTTATCAAACATTATCTCGCTTTAGCCGTTGTCAGAATGGTCGTTCCTAAAATAATGCTTTCTTTGTATCCTCTTTAATATCTAAGATTAAGAAAATCCATGGGGTATAGAAGCCCGCCTATCTCAACTAAACATCTCGGGCTATTTGATAAGTGCTTAATTAACTATCTTTTACAGCTAATAAAAACGTGCCTTAAATGGACCAAAACCAGACAAAAAACTGCCAAAATATATGTTTGTGTTGCAATTTGTATTGTGCTATGGAATTGGATATCAACAAAAAGACAGAAAAAACCATGCCAAAACTGCAAAATGAGAATGGAATGGAAATGACTGAGCAAAAATCAAGGCCAATGTCCACCCAAAAATGCCAAAGTCAGAGTCAATATAAGAATCAGCAGTTCAAACGGAGCGGAACTGAAGGAAAGAATACTCTTGAATGCATCTTTACCCATTGTGGGCCGGGAAAGCCCAATAGCATATATATGAAGACTGAGCAGACCAATGGGGCCATCAATCAATTACAACAGCCCATTTGTGTTGCAATATTGACAAAGACCGTGAAGGACTATTGTAAGGCACGATCCTAGCCCAGTTACAGCCAATCTCAGCCATTGTACACACAAAACCCACTCCTATACCTTATTGGGCTTGAAAAAGCCCAATAACCAAGCCTGTACCTTATTGGGCCCAAACCCAAACCCAGTGGGCCCAATACAAGCCCAAGCCCAACAAAAGCCCAAAATCCATTTTTATAAACCTTAGGGACTAAAAATGCCAAGTTTAAAAGTTGTTTTATAATAAAAATGATAGAAAATACCACAAGGGCTGGTTTTGCAATTCACTCAAACTCCCTTTTATTAAAACAACAAGGACTGAAATTGCAATTTCCCCTAACTTTCTTTTTACTTCTTTTGTTATAAACCACAAGGACTAATGCTGTTACTTTCCAAACCTAAGTTATAACTAGAATTTCGGCTCAAATAAAATGAAAAGAGATAGAAACATGGGGGACCAAAGTTGCATCTTTTCCAAACCTTCCATTTAAACCCTGCAACCCACCCCCCGTACCCGCCAAAAACCATACAGCCTTTCCCCACGTTTTCTTGCAATACCACTCTCCCAAAGTACCTTTCCAGCTCACCCTCACCTTTCCCCACTCAACCCCAACCCTATAACCCTCTACCCTGTCAAAACACACAACCCGAAGCAACCCATCAATGGTGAGATGAAGAAAAGCCAAAAAGAAGGGTTAGGATTGCATCAAGAGTGTTGTACACTCACAAGTAGCACAGCCCAAGAGCCAAGAATGCAAAGGGTAGTATAAAAAGGCAAGTAGGCAAGACCGACTCAATACACCATTTTTATGTTTTTTTTAGCTTAATTTTAAATTCCAAGTCTTTCCTTTATTCATTCAAGTATAACTCAGTTGTTTTAAGCTAATATTGTAATACTTTTCAGTTTAATAAAAGTTAAGAAGTTTGTGAAAATCACCATTGTCGAAATTTAAAGTTTAATGTTAGTTGTTTAATTCTGTTTAAGTTGTTTAAACATATGTTTAAAGTGATTAAAACTCATGTGTGATCCCTTTCTCAGCTTAATAAGCCATGTTAACAGTTAAAAAGTTTTCTTTATAAAAATAAGGGAGTGTTTGGTTTTTAGTCTAAAATGGTGTCCAAAAAGGGAAAAAAAGAATGGGTAAGCACACTCAGCCATTTTTGGATGATGTTGTAGGGTTAATTAAGCCATTTAAACTACCACCTTTAGTTTTAAAATAAATTTTTAAGTCCTTTGTGGTTTCTGTCAAAATTTGAATAAGTAAAAATGAGCTTAAGTGCTCAAGCTGCTTATGCAGCTTAAGCACACAAATTTTGTGCTTGTTGTGGTTGTTTCTAGCCGTTTTACTCATCACCATTGTTCTGTCCTTTGGCTTGACCAAGTATAAGTCAAAGTTGGCTTTGCAATCTTTTTAAGAACCCTCAAGTTTAAGCCCATTTATCAGCAGCTTTTTCTTAACCTTAGAAACCCAAGTTTTGAAAATAAGCTCTTTTACCACCCCTCTTTATCTGTTTGTGCTTTGTTGTGGCTAATTTAAAATGTTCATTTGAGCTTATTTTGCATAAGCCCACAAAAAAGCCCCCTAGCTCACTGTTGACCCTCCCCTGGTGCTGAAACCAATTTTCAGCACCCTTTTTATAGCTTATTTTGTATTAAGCCTTAGGATGTTTTTGCTTTTTAGTGTAGCTTATTAGTAGCCCTTTAATTCCCCAAAATATCATAGCTTATTTCCCCCTCTAGTATAGCTTATTCTAGGCTTAAAGTTCCATTTTTTCTATTTTCCTTTTTAATAACTGTTTAAAATAGCTTATTGATATAGTCTTATCTTAGGGCTTTTTTATTTTAGGTTACCCACAGCTTAATTTAGACTCCCTTAGGCCTAGTAGATTATTTTATTAGTTTCAGCTTATTTGTGAGCTTTAAGCCCATATAAGAAAAAGAAATAATATAAGCTAAAAAAAAAAGCTTATTTGATTTTGCAGCCCACAAAAGCTCACATTTTTGGCTTATTCTTTGAGATTCAGCTTATGTGCCTTTTATGAAAAATGCTCCCCTTAAGCCCCTGAACAAGTTTGCTTCTTTGGCTTTTTGCTAATAAGCAACTTGGACCCACTTTGTAGTCGGGGTCCACTTCAGGGACCATTTGTGCAATTTTGTCTTTTCTAGTTAACATTGTTAGTCCCTATGGTTAGTTAGCCTGTTACCCTGTTAGTCCTTGAGTCCTTTCACTGTTAGTCCCCAAAGTTAACTTTAGTTAGTTTATTTAATTTAATTAATTTAAATTAGGTTTAGATTTAATTAGTTTAATTACTTTTTATAAAAACAGTAAAATTTGGGCATTTTTATATTTTTAGAATTGTTAACTTTTTCTTTATTTAATTTTATTTTTTCAGAATTTTTATAACTTTTATTTTTTGTCTTTTTCTATTTTCTTAGTTTCTTTAGTTTTTAATCTTTAAAAAATTTATAAAAAAATCCAAATAAAAATTAATAAAAAAATATTTTTCTTTTTTATAAAATTTTCTTTTGTCATTTAGTGTCTAGGAAAAATATAAAATTTAGTGTAAGCTTAATTTTTCTTAAATTTCAGTTTTAGACCCGTTTTACCGGGTGCGTTTTACCGTTTCTTTTCGTTTAGCATTCAAACGACCTCCGTTTTAGTTCTAGTTTTCTTTATTTTTCAAATTAAGTTAATTAGAATTTAATTTTGATTTTTAATTTAATTTAGCATTTATTTTCTTAATTTTTAGTATTTAGGTTTCCCGATACCTGATTCTGTTCCCCGTATTTAATTTAGATTTAATTTTAGGATTTCCCAATAATTAATTATGCTTCCCGTAGTTTAAGTTCTATCCATATTAACTAATTTTTGTTTCCCGTAGTTTTTACAGTATCCATATTTCACATGTTAGTTTCCCGTAGATTAAATTAGATTTTATTTAATTAATTTTAGTTGTAATTATAATCAGTGCTTTAATTTCATATATTCTCATCAGTCAATTTTCTCTTCAAACCAGGATAATTTTCAATTGCAGCCTCGTTTGGGACTACGTCTCGGGAATATCTCTTCCGGAATCTTTTTTTATCATTGATTTCTTGTATTCTAATCTGCCCGAACCAAATTTTTGGCGCCAGCTGCGGGGAGGGGAGGCATTTGCTACGATTTTTATCCGACTTTGATCTGAACTTGTCTTATTATTAATATATCATATTAAAAAAAAAAAAAAAAAAAAAAAAAAAAAAAAAAAAAAAAAAAAAAAAACACAAAAATATTTTTCTTTTCTTTTTATTAGTACATATCATATAAAAAAATTAAAAAACCAAAAAAATCAAAAAAATAAAAAAAATTGTCCATAAAAATTTAAAATTCAAACTAATTGGTTAAAATACAAAAATATTATATTCTCCACTGAGGTTTTTTATTTTATAATAAGTTCAGGGGTGGTTGAAACTATATGGTTCCCAATCGAATACAGATTTTAAAACTTGCCTTCTGTGTCACTTACGATATACGGCTCACCTCATTTTGATAAACAAACTATAAAGTGGGTTTAAGGAGGGTTGTTCCTAGGAACTACGACCCGAAAGGAGAAATAAGCTTCGCGCTATTCCTACTCCTCCGCTCACCTGTGCGTTTTTTCATCTTGTGAGAGTACCGTGAAGTAAGATTCGATTATTTGGCTAAAGTTCCTTTATCTGATTTTGTCCAATTGTGAATTATGTTGTTAAATAAATCCGGAAAAACATAAATAATTCTTCTTTTTATCTTAACCGTTTAATCTGTTCTTTGTCCTCTTATTTGTTTAATTCTGATGGAGTCTTATCTCTGTTTTGAATGTGTAGGGTGTGGACAACCGACGGATAACTCTTATTGTTATTCGTGCACGTGCCAACAGTGCGGTTGTCGTCTCATTGATGGAGTTTGTCTTAGTTGTACTTATGGAAATGGAAATAAATCGATTTTTCTACTACGTACTCTTTTGACAATTCAAAGTTTCTTTCACCACCCCTCACACTCGAGCAAATTCTTGTGTGAATTTTGCGGGAACGATGCTCAATATTGTCACTGCTGTACACCTCAAAGCCAGTTTATCTATCCTGAGCCAGATTACAGCCCTGATTTCAATTCCCCGCAAGATTTGCATAATCTTCAACAGCTAAAATACTTTGCTGTTGAAAAATTGTAAGGGTGTCCTCATACGACTATTGAATGTCAACCGATGAGTCAAAACTTCTCATTCTTTCGGTTTTTGACCAACTTCATAACCCCGCAATTTTCAGTCATTCATCAACCTCCTCATCCATTGAGCATGGAAGCTTTGCACAAGGCACCAAAGATGGACCTAATGGATTATCGATTGAAAGCTTTCTCAAAAAGTTTAATCGTATCTCTTTTGGGAAAACGCCTAAGGTTTTATTGCAAGCTTGGGACAACTTTATTGAAGTTAAGCACGCTCAATCCGAGGAAGTGCAAGAATTGCTTAGCAAACTTGTTCAAGATGTGAAAATCATAAGTGACGAGCTATCTGAGTACATCAATACTCCGGCTTGGAATCGCCCTCTCTCTACTCGTCGATGATGATGATGACTGAGGACTATACCATTGCAATCACACCCGAATCACCAAACCAAAGAGCCCGTTTTAACTCTCTAATGTTTGGGGGGGACGAGCATTCTTTACACTATTCCTGGCAACGGGAATCGGACGAATTCATAAAGTCTTGTGTCGAGAACTTGGTCCCAACCCATTGATGTTAGTTCGAGATTTTTTCCGACGATGAGTGTGATTTGCCTCCATTTGATGAATATTTTTTATTTTTTTTTTCCTTCAATAAGATTCATGATTTTACTTTCTCAACCCTCTCTTCGTATATCGATGAAGATTTTACCTTAGTATAGACGAGTCATTTTCGAGGAGGACATTCTAAAAGAGAATTTTATCATTTCTCTAATCCCTCTCTTTGATCTTGATGAAAAATTGCTTCAAACTATGGTAGATCGAATTAATGATGAGGTGCTGCAAGGCATCATTCAATTCCACCGGGAATTGGTTTCTTTTGATGGCTTGAATCTGATATTGTAGGAATCCGTGCTAAATCGAGACATTTCGGATTGATTCTTCTTCCTAAGAACGATTTTCTTTCCAATGAATTCGCCCGGTTTGAATTCATCCTTCCTAAATCAATTCCACCAGGAAATTGAGGAAGTTGATTTTTGACACGGAAGGTGATTTTCTGTTTTGCGGAAAGTATGCTCTACGAATAAACTCTTCTCCTTCGACCTCCGGAAAGCCCCTTCAAGCCATTTAAAGCTATAGAATCATTCCTCCATTCATATCCCCGTTTGAGGATAATGTTCTCTTAAGGAGGAGATTGATTGTTTCTGTGATGGACGGCGAATCAATTAACCACCGGTATTGAGATGTGATTGAGGTCGACTCCGTAGTATGACGATACTTCAATTTCCCTTCCCGAGTTCGAAATCGTTTTATGTTGATTCGGGAAATTCAACCATCGATGTGGTGGAAGACATCCCCGTAGATGTGCCTAATTTTTTGCCCACACATCATCCTGGAGCAAGATTATCATACCCAATAGTGAATTTTTCGCTTATGTTGTATGGATCTTTCTCCCATTTCTTGCTTATCCGGTTATTCCGCCTTCTCTTCTCTTCTGTGGGGATGAAGACACCATATTTGATCCCGGCATTTCAAAAGTATCATTCTTCTAAGCCGGATGTATCTCAAAAGGAGTGGAACTTTCATGAAATTCAATACTTATCGTAGTCACTTTGAATTGAAAGTCCGATGATAATTTTATTTTCCAATTGGTTTCCTCTAAGGATCCATAAATCCTTGTGATGGGTAAAGCATCGCGACCCTAAACAAGAGTCTTCGTGGGAGGCACCCATGCTTATCGTAGTTGTAATAAGTTTGTTGTTTTGTAGATAGCTTGTCTGTTTCCATTACCCGTGTTTCCATGTTGTTGTTATTGTCCAGGATTGCCCGGATTGTGAAGACTCTCAGTTTTGTCATTCATCAAGAGTTTCACTATCCTCGCTTCAAATTGGGGAATCGATATCTAATTTATCGACTAACGTTTTTTCTTTTTGGCATACTTCTAAATGGCCTTAGGATTAAATGTATTACCCTTCAAAACTTCGAGGACGATGTTTAGTTCTAGTTTGGGGGGTATCTTCGAATTTGATTGTTTTCCTGCTGCATTGTTACCACTTGTTGGAACCTGTTTTTTACCACCAAAATACCAAAAAAAAACAAAAAATGAAAAATTTTCAAAAATTTATAAATAGTGTTTTGTCACAGTTTTTGCTTTTCTTTTGTGTTAGGATTAAGAATAATTTTTCGACGTTGATCGGGCGTTGTTGGAGCCCTCGCTAGTTTCCTTTAGGCCAAGATTTCACGAATTCTATAGCTTTGAATTTTAAAAATGTGAAGAAGAAGAACGAGAAATGATAAAGTTTAAAAATTAGGTTTATGTGCTAAGCAAGATTCTTCTACAAACTTATACAAGTAACCTTGTGGTTTTCTCTCCCGTGAATTTCTAACCCGCCTAATCATACTGTATCAATTTAATTCAGCTATAGTCGTCAAATCGATGTTTTCAGAAAAAGCTTCAAATTTATACGTGGAGTTTTCAAAGCGAGATTTTGTAGTGATCTAAAAGATAATATGCCAAAGAAGCATGAATGAAATTGTGAATGCTAAAAAGCATGAATATTGGTTACTTGTGGCTCAATGGAAGCATACAGTTCTTATTATGGCGCAACGTAAAATGATGTGTCGTGGATATCCCAACTCGATAAGCATCGAGGTGGGGGTTCTATCGATGAAGTCTTTGGCTTATAGGGTATTTGGTGTGTCGTTGATATCTCACATGGATAGAAAGGTCCAGGTGTGGGGTAGTGAGTTCAAACTAAGACAATAATCCTTAGCCATATTTAGGAATAAAGGTGTTGACGTGATTTCCCACTACGCTAGCAACGGGGTGGGTTTTCAATCTATGAAAGCCGGTCAGTTGGTAGTGATATCCGGCTTACATTAACACGATGGTAGGGTTCAAAACTAAGCAACGCATTCCCTAACGCTTTAAGAATTCTTACGATTTATGATGTTGAAATGTTGCAAAAAGGTTCTAAAGTTTTAAATCTCGAAAAATCAAGTTACGTATGTCTTATAAGTTGTTGCTTTGTAGTCATGAATCATTTTAATTATGACGTTATGACAATAGTTTGGTCTATGGTTAAATTTAAAAAGAGTACACCCATTCAATGTATATCCATGTTGGGAGTTGATAATTCACAGTCATAAGTATGAGGGTTAACATCTAAACTTATATCGACAATGATCTTGTTTATTGCTTAGTTGGAACTTGTGAAAAATCGCTGGACGATGAAATTTTCCGTAAGGAATAATCCAGTAGATCACTCTACGGACGCTTCTATTTCTATGATCCCAGATTTTATAAATAAAAGAAAGTCAAAAAACTTGTTAATTGAGAAAATCCAAAATATATTAGGTTGTGAGTTAGTGTAAATTTAGAAAATGTGTGAAAAAGGGGCTTACGTGTTTACTTCATATCATTGTGTGAGGACACACAATACCTTAGTCTTGGGGATTTGATAAAGTGTTAAGTACACATATCTTTTACCTCTAAAAACGAGCTTAAATGACCAAAAACAGACAAAAACTGCCAAATATATGTTTGTTTTGCATTTGTATTGTGCAGGAAGAGGATATCAACAATAGACAGAAGAACCAAGCCAAAATGACTAAAACTGAGCATGGAATGGAAAAAGACTGTGCAAAACCATGGCCAAAGTCAACAAATGCAAAGTCAGATCAATACTAAAGAATCAGCAGTAAAACCGGAGCCGGACTGAATGAATACTATGACATGCATTCTTTTACCCATATGATGGGCCGGGATGGATAGGAAAGCCCAATAGCATATCTATGAAGACTATGTGAAGACCAAATTGGGCCATCAATCAATTTAAAAAGCCATTTGTGGTGCAATTGACGAAGACCGTGAAGACTTTGATAGGCTCCGATCCTAGCCCAGTGACAGCCAATCTCAGCCATTGTCACACAAACCCATCCTATACCTTATTGGGCTTGAAAAAATGCCCATATAAACCAAGCCTGTACCTTATTGGGCCCAAACCCCAAATCCCAAGTGGGCCCAAATTCATGCCCAGCCAACCAAAAGCCCAAAATCCATTTATTAAACCTTAGGGATAAAAATGCCAAGTTTTATAAGTTGTTTTATAATTAAAATATGATAAGTAGGAATACCACAAGGGCTGTCGGTTTATTGCAATTTCATAAAAAACTTTTTCCCTTTTATTAAAACAACAAGGGACCTGAAATTGCAATTTCCCCGAACATTCTTTTTATTCTTTTTTATAAACCCGTAAAGGACTAATGCTGTTAAACTTTCCAAACTTAAAGTTATAACTAGATTTCGGCTCAAAATAAAAATGAAATAGAGATAGAAACATGGGGGGACAAAGTTGCATCTTTTCCAACCTTCCATTTAAACCCTGCAAACCCACCCCCCATACCCGCCAAAAAACATACAGCCTTTCCCCCCACGTTTCTTGGCAATACACTCTCCCAAAGTTACCATTTCAGATACCCTCAATGTCCCCACTCAACCCAACCTATAAAAAACTCTACCCTGTCAAAAACACACAACCCGAAGCAACCCATCAATGGTGAGATGAAGAAAAGAACAAACCAAGGGTTAGGATTGCATCAAGAGTGTTGTACACTCACAAGTAGCACAGCCCAAGAGCCAAGAATGCAAAAGAGCTAGTATAAAAGGGCCAAGAGCAAGCCGACTACAACACACCATTTTTATGTTTTTTTTAGCTTAATTTTAAATTCCAAGTCTTTCCTTTATTTATTCAAGTATAACTCAGTTGTTTTTTAAGCTAATATTGTAATACTTTTCAGTTTAATAAAAGTTAAGAAGTTTGTGAAAATCACCATTGTCGAAATTTAAAGTTTAATGTTAGTTGTTTAATTCTGTTTAAGTTGTTTAAACATATGTTTAAAGTGATTAAAACTCATGTGTGATCCCTTTCTCAGCTTAATAAGCCATGCTAACAGTTAAAAAGTTTTCTTTATAAAAATAAGGGGGTGTTTGGGTTAGACCTAAAATGGGTCATAATGGGAATTGGTATGGGTCACAAACACTCAGCCAACTTTGGCTGAGTGTGTAGGTTTAATTAAGCCATTAAAATTACCACTTTTAGTTTAAAAATAGGTTTTTAGGTTTCCTTTTGGTTTCTGTCAAAATTTCAATAAGCTAATAAATGAATGCATAAAGTGCCAAGCATCGCTTAAGCAGCTTAAGCACCTATTTGAGGTGCTTGTTGTGGTTGTTTTATATCTAGCCAGTTTACTCAACAACATTGTTCTGTCCCTTTGGCTTTGACCAAGTATAAGTCAAATCAAAGGTGGCTTTGAATCTTTTAAGAAACCCCTCAACTTTAAGCCCACTTATCAGCAGCTTTTTCTTAACCTTAGAAACCCAAGTTTGAAATAAGCTCTTTTTACCACACCCTCTTTATCTGTTTGTGCTATTTTTGTTGGGCTAAAAAGTTCATTTTGAGCTTATTTGGGATAGCCCAAAAAAGCAATAGCTCACTGTTGACCCTCCCCAATGGTGCTGAAAACAATTTTCAGCTCCTCTTTTTATAGCTTATTTTGTATTAAGCCTTAGGATGTTTTTGCTTTTTAGTGTAGCTTATTAGTAGCCCTTTAATTCCCCAAAATATCATAGCTTATTTCCCCCTCTAGTATAGCTTATTCTAGGCTTAAAGTTCCATTTTTTCTATTTTCTTTTTAAAAACTGTTTAAATAGCTTATTGATATCCAGCTTATCTTAGGGCTTATTTTAGGTTACCATAGCTTAATTTAGACTCCCTTAGGCCTAGATTTATCTGTCCCCCATAGTTTAGCTTATTTTTGTAGCTTAAATTTCAAAGAAAAAAGCAAATAAGCTCATAAGCTTTTTAAGTTTCTGTCAGCCCATAAGCTCACTTTTCTAGCTTATTCAGTGAGCTAAAAGCATAAGTGCTTTTACAAAAGTTACTCCCCTCAAGCCCCTTTACAACTTTGCTTCTTTAGCTTTTTGCTAATAAGCACTTTGGACCCACCTTGCAATCGGGGTCCTTCTCAGGGACCATTTGTGTAATTTCTTCTTTTATAGTTAACATTGTTAGTCCCTGTGGTTAGTTAGCCTGTTACCCTGTTAGTCCTTGAGTCCTTTCACTGTTAGTCCTTTTAGTTAACCACAGTTAGTTTATTTAATTTAATTAATATAAATTAGGTTTAAAATTAATTAGTTTAATTACTTTTTATATAATCAGTAAAATTTGGGCATTTTTATATTTTTAGAATTGTTAACTTTTTCTTTATTTTATTTTATTTTTTCAGAATTTTTATAACTTTTATTTTTTGTCTTTTTCTATTTTCTTAGTTTTAATTAGTTTTTAATCTTTAAAAATTTATAAAAAATCCAAAAATTAATAAAAAAATATTTTTCTTTTTTACAAAATTTTCTTTTGTCATTTAGTGTCTAGGAAAAATATAAAATTTAGTGTAGGCTTAATTTTTCTTAAATTTCAGTTTTAGACCCGTTTTACCGGGTGCGTTTTACCGTTTCTTTTCGTTTTACATTCAAACGACCTCCGTTTTAGTTCTAGTTTTCTTTATTTTTCAAATTAAGTTAATTAGAATTTAATTTTGATTTTTAATTTAATTTAGCATTTATTTTCTTAATTTTTAGTATTTAGGTTTCCCGATACCTAAATCTGTTCCCCGTATTTTAGTATAGATTTAATTTTAGGATTTCCCAATAATTAATTATGCTTCCCGTAGTTTAAGTTCTATCCATATTAACTAATTTTGTTTCCCGTAGTTTTTAAGATCTCCATTTCCTATAGTTGTTTCCCGTAGATTAAATTAGATTTTATTTAATTAATTTTAGTTATAATTTTATATCAGTGTTTCCATCATATATTCTTCATCATTCAATTTCTCATCAAACCAGGATAACTTTCAATTGCAGCCTCGTTGGGACATACGACCCGGGAATATCTCTTCCGGAATCTTTTTATCATTGATTCTTATATATTTAATCTCTTTGTGTAGATTTTGACCTTTTGCCTTGGTCAAGGGCATTTGGTTGAGATTTGCATTTGAGTTGTTTTATATACGTATACTATTTGACGAATCAACTTTCCTCTATAACGCATCTTTTTCAGTCAGAAACCTCCACTTCTATTTGCCAAGAAGCCCGAGGTTTTTTGCAAGAA